>CM021109.1:160902995-161128391 GCA_007115665.2 Sequoiadendron giganteum
CAAGCATGGTTCATCTGTATCAGCAAACTGAAGCATAGACATGATAGGTTCGATGATCTCCAATACATAATTCACACGATCCCACCAATTGCCATCCAAGATCAATGCCTTGACCTTTTGGGCCCTCTCTGAATTTGATTGCTTCCATATACCCCATTGGTTGCTAATAACCATTTGACTCAATGCCTCTTTCACCTTCACAAGTCGTCTTAGAACAATTGTGTGAGATACAAATCGGGTCTCAGCAACCTAAGAACATGTTAATAGTAAGTTAATAACACATTTAAAATATATAAATTACTAAATAAGTAAAAAAATATATTTTATTCAATTATGTAAAACATGACATAAATGAAACTAAATAAATTAAATTTACCTTCAACAATTCCAATCTTGAAAAATTTCTGAAAATTGCTTGTGACATATGGTGGTTTGTCACAAACATTTGGATCTCCTCGGCCTCCCGGTATATTTCTTTCACCCACTCTATTTGGTTTCCAATTGCTTGCATCACCAAATTGAGGGAGTGTACGGTGCAAGGTGTCCAAAAGATGTGCTCATATCTAGCCTCTACCAAAGCACCTGCAGCCCTGCAAACTTTTGTATTGTCCGTAATTACTTGGACAACATTTTCATCACCCACCATCTCTATGGAGTCAATGAGAATCCTGGAAATGAACTCTGCATCTTTCACTTCCCCTTCACAGTCAACTGCCTTCAAAAACATTGCCCCCTTGGGGGACACTGCAATAACATTGATCAATGGACAGTTTTTGCAATCTTTCCATCCATCGGAAACAATAGATACACCTGTTTCAATCCAAGAATCTCTAATTGGTTTTAGTTGGGCCTCTAAAGATTTTTTCTCTCTTTGCAATAAGGTGGTACGCGCCTTTTCAAACCCAGGACTTGTGAAACCAGGAGGTGCACTATTTATTGCTGACACCATGTCCCGCCAATATGGTGATCTCACCAAGTTGAATGGAAGACCATTGGCATAGAGGCAACGTGCAATTTTTTCTTCAGCAATATCTCTCGCCTCCATTTTAAATGCCCTCTCCAATGGACCTCTCTTGCGGGTGGTGATTTGTTGTTCATCTTCATCTTCCTCTTCCGTAGAGAGCATAGGCAAGAAGGGATGTCTGGAGGCCCTAACTGCTTGAGAGGGTAATGTTGGTGTTTTTTTCTTTCCAGAAGAATAACTACTTTCTTTTCCTTTTGCAATTGATTTGTCAACATTTTCTTGTTCTTTTATAAATTCTGCTATTTGTACAGAAGACAACCCCTTCTTATTTGGGCCCACACACATATTAATCCCTTTGCCACTAGGGCCCATAAAATGAAGTTTCACTCGATAATAAGAGCTATTATATTGTGCATTGCAAAAATTACACTTCCAAACAAAACCCCCACCTCCAGGAATTTGTGAAATTCTTGTGGTATGTGTCCATAAAGGAGATCCTTTCTCAATTTTGAACTTTTGACTTCCCTCCCCACCCACTGAACTTTGACTACTGGCCATTATTGCAATCTATAAAAAAAATGAAAAAAAAAAACATACTTGAAAAACTTCTTCACAAACTTGAAAAAATCCATCAAAAACTAAGAAACTTGAAAAAATTCATCAAAAGATCAAAGAATAGGGTTTAAATGCATACCTTAAACACTTAAATCTCCTTTGTAGAAGCTATTTGGCACTCCACAATCAATCTCCTTCGAATACAATCACCTCCCTTCAAAATTCCAAGATGTAGAGAAAATATGGTGAGAGCAAAATGAGAGGTAAAAATGAAATGTTTTAGTGTTGAAAGGCCTCATATTGGGTCGGATTAGGATTAGGAGACAAAATAATAATAAAAAAATTGTTTTTTATTTATGTTTGGGCCCACTTTTTAAGTGTTGGGCCGTGGGTTCTTCCAGGTATGTGGCTGGTACTCCCGGGTCCACACACCATTTGGCTAGGTTCGCCCTAGATACGCACAGGGTGCTCGCCCAGCCCTGTGCGTACCCACAGGCGAACCTGTACCGGGTTCAAGGCCTCTGGGTGCGAACTCGGTAACTTAGTCTGAAAGGTTGTTGGTGTGTTGCATAACCCGAACGACATCCGATTGTACACGTATACCCATCCTCAACTACAAATGTTGTCTTCAACTTGTCTCCCCCTGCTATACTTATTTCATTGTAGCCAGAGAATTTGTCCATGAAAGAGTACATTTCATGACCAACTACTTCTTCAAGAATTATGTCAGTGATGGGGATTGGGAAGGGATCCTTGATCATCACTGCATTTAGACTTCTAAAGTCTATGCATATTCGAATCTATTCGGATTCCTTCTTTAATGATATGACGATTGGTGAAACCCAATCACTAACTTCCACTTTGAAATGATCCTAGCTTCTAACATTTTCTAGATTTCTTCTTGTACCTTGGTAGCATAGTTTTTATTCATCTTGTATGACCTCTTACATATAGGTTGTGCTCCTAAAACGAGGGGAATCCTATGTACACACAATTTTGGTGGTATCCCCTTAAGATCTTTATACATCCAAGCGAATGTATCTTTGTACCTCACGAATATCTTGAACTCTGTCACCTTCAATATGAGGTCCCAATCATCTCTAACCAAGATTGTCTTTGGTTTGTCTTCATCCCCCAAGTTCACCTTTTTCATCCGTGGTTCCTCGTACCTGATTATTTTGTCCCGTTCGAATTTGTGGGCTGGTGTATCATCCAATTTTGCTACTCCCTCCTTGTATTCCCCTTACTCAGTAGAAAATGTCTAGCTAATCGTGCCCTTATTTTCTTCTTCCTCGATCTCCCCGATCTATAGCATGTTGCACTTCAGGTGGAATACCTCATAGTCTTCCATCTGCTAATGAAACAAACCGTTGAATAACTCATCTCGTCCTCAAAGCAACTCTCGAGGTCAAGTACCCCTTCTTCATTGGGTTCCATAAAATTTCTTCCTTCATCTACATTTGATTCTCCTTCATCAGACTCTAACTTGGAGGATGCCAATTCTTTGCTCATAGCCTGATTCTTCAAGTCCATGACATACTGCCTCCCGTTGCTCTTGATGGAGAGTGTGTTATGTTCCCAGTTGTGGTTTGCCTTGGCTGCAATTAGCCATCCTCTCCCAAGCACTGCATCATACGCTCTCTTTTGTAAGGGGATGATAACAAAGTTTAGCAGGAATTGTTGTGTGTCGATCGTCACTTTTTGTGCCATTAGTGTACTAAAAGGTTTGATGTCGTGTTGGTTGGCACCTACCAAGTGAAATGTTGGTGGCTAGAGAGTTGGTTTTCCCAAACACTTCCATGTCTCCTCTGGTAGTACGTTCACTCCTGAGCCTCCATGGACGATGGTGTTTGGGAGTTTTCTCCCCATGATTTCCATTTGTACGATGGCATGATTCCTTTCGATGTTCACTGTGAATAGCATTGGGTCCATGGCTTGTTCACCTTTCGGTGATGTCATGCTCTTGCTTGGATCTTCTTGACAAGTTTGATTATCTCCGACTACGTTGGTAATTGCTACTCTCAGTTGTAACATACTCTGTAGAAGGTTTGTTACCTTAATAGGTACGGTTGTATGTAACACTTGCCATACTATGTTCTTCTCTGACTTCGACTGTAGGGACATACTTGCTACTTTGTTGGAGGTTCTTCGTTCTTTGGCCATCGCTTGTTCTACATCCACTTTGGCCTCTTAGAGTCTTTCTTTCTCCCTACAAGGGTCTAGATAAATGGCCTTCTTCATTTGTGCTCTAGTAATTGCCAGAACCTCCTCCTCCACTTCCAACATGTTTATACCTTTCTGTTTCGGGCAATCGATATCTTCATGATCGCTTGGACCACACCATTTACATAATCTTCCTCTCGTACCTTGATTATTCTGGCACTCCCTGGCAAAGTGACCCCATTCTTTGCACTTTGGGCACTGTATCATAGGTCTACCTTTGGCATCGTACTGCATTCTACTTCTCAGTCCATTGGTGTTGAATTGATTGTTGTTGCCTCTTTTGTTACGGTATCCTCCAAGGGATGCATTGGTATTGTTTTGGAGTTTCAGAGGTGTGGTCGAAAGGGTTGATTGTTCCCCTTGTGCAAATAGCACTTGTGTGCTTCTTGTCTTCAAATTGTATAGGCACTCCTTGATAGAGTGTCCCATGACTTGGCAAATGTCACAAAATAGTTTCTTTGGGCAATTTACCTTGGTATGACCTTCTGTCTTGCATTCGGTACAACACAATTCTTTAGATTCTTTTGAAATTTCCTTTTCCACCTTCAGTTCTTTCATCATTCTCATCATGTCTCACCTTAAGGCTTGGATTGTTTTTTTATTCTTCATCACTACTCTCCTTCGTACTCTCGTTGTCATCACTCCTTTTCTTGCCTCGGGAAGATGTTTTATTTTCACTCTTGATGTCCATCGCCCAATTATAAGCATTGGCATACGAAGATGGAGGTACTACCTTCATTTCCTTGGCAATAAAGGAATTAATCCTTCAATGAACTACCGCTTCTTCAATTTGTCCATCGACTGGTTCTCCAACTTTACCAATAATTCCTTGAGCCTACGATTGTAAGCTCATATGTTTTCATGTTTTCCCTGTTTTGTGTTGTATATTTCAGCTACAATCTCATTATTGTCTCTCAAAAGTTTGAATTCTTCCTAGAATGCTCTTTTAGTGCCTCCCATGTGGCTTCATGTGTTGCTTCTAGTTTTGTATACCAATCGATCGCTATGCCTCTGAGAGTCGCTGGAAATGCTCTCAACTAGTAATCTTTATCTTCCTGCCCGTTTGCTACCCATATGGTGTCACAAGTTTTACAAAATCTCACTGGATCCTTTGATCTGTTCCCCGTGAATTTTGGCAATTTCTACCTTTCTACACTTGAACTAGCTAGCAGAGTCACCATTTTCCTTCCTTGATATTCTCCTTGTGCGTTGGACCCATTTCAACTGTTTCACTCGGTACGTTCCAGTGCCTCTCTTGCACTCACGGTCACGTACGAGTCCTCCACTCGTCCACCTTCAACGTCCTTTGCACTCTGGGTAACCTTGAGGGTCGTTCCTGCACTCCCTCCGTTCGGGGGTCTTCGGTTCGAAGCCTCCAATTCTTAGTTCTTCTTCTGATATAGATAATTTTCGAATGCAACGTATGCTATTTTCAATTTCTTTTTTTAATTCATTTTCAGTCTTTTTCTTCTTCGTCGTTCGATACTATCATTACGGACAGTTGTGTTTGTTCGACAAGTTTTTGGTTTGTTTCGTCAGCAAGGTCTTGGTTTGTTTCTTTGGTGATTATTCTCAATTGTCTTCATCGTTCTTCTTGTTTGTTTACTCTCAGGGATCTTTGTACCCGTTCCTCTGATGATTCTTGATCGCTTGGGATTCGGTTCTTGTCTTTATTTGGTCATATGGGCATTTATTTTTGGGAGTACGCCTACAATTGGTGTCGTGCTCTTCCTCCTGTTTCTTTCGCTCTTTGTACCATTGCAATATTTGTTGTCTTCTTTGCTCTCGATCTTTGTCGGCCCTAAGATCCTGGAGTATGATTTAATGTCATGCGATCAATCTCGGTAGTCTGTCAAGAAGGTAGTTGACTTCTGAGTTGACTCTGAGATTATCTCAGATGGCTGCCTGAGGGACCTCTAGCCCGAGAGCTTCCCTCCCTATGTGTTCCTTCAGTGAGATGTCCCACAAGTTAATGAGGTCTTCCGTCAACGTGTCTTCTCTTTCTTCATTAGCTTGTACCAGCTTGTCAACTGGCTGACCCACTACAACACCATTATTCTTGTCTATGTGTTTTGTACGAGAGTTCATATCAGCAACGACGCCAAATGTTTACTCGCTTATTGACAAGTTACAAAGTAAACAAAAGTAACAAAATACAAAACATGATACGAAGTTCTTACACAGTACATGAAGGATAACACTTGATTCTCATTCATTCACAGATTTGCAGCAAGTACATCAAAAGCATAATAGCAATCCCCGACTATGAACAATAAGGACGTATAAATAGTCTGCCGATAATATGTTGTTCTTTCGGTGGAAAAATCATTTGACAAAAAATCAATTAGCAAATTTAAATGCTCTTTACGCTTTACAAACCATGAGTGTGATGACAGTCCCATGAAATAAACTTTAGGCTTTGTAAAATAATCAGAAATGTGACAACTACCAACCGACTACAACAACCATTTGGGACTTAACACGTTCAAGCCAAAACAGTCATTTATTTATTTATTTACTATCGGGCCGACTAAAACATTTTAATTAATTTTCAGCCAACTACACCATATAATAATAAATACAAGCATTCGAGTATGTGCCACACAATTCTGTAAATCTCTGTGCATTCATTCTTCTAATATCTTCAGCATTGTAAATGAAATAAATAAAAATACATGTTTTCTAGTTGTGTAAGAGAGGAAACATAAGATTCAATATTTAAAACAATGAAAACACCACTATAGTTGAAAAAATGAGATTTATTACCGCAGGAGCAGCTTCCAGTGCTCCATCAGCTGTGGAGAATTTGACAAACTTTAGACCCTTCTCCTTTACAAATTTTGGACCTAGCTGCAAAGAAATGGAACAAATAAGAAAGACACTATCTGGGAATAGTTAAGGTAGATAAGAAATGCAAGCACGGAAATTCATCAACAAAATATTTCAACAGTGAAATAGCACACATAATTGAATCCTGTTGCAATGCGTAAAGGCCTGTCAACATTCCACTGAGGCATAGCTGCTAGTTCATCCATAGATGAGATGTTCTCAAAAATTCCATACTTTGGAATCTGCAACAAGTGACCAAATAATATATGACTAAGTTATGCCTACAATGACATGACAAAAATTAAATATAAATAATGGCAAAAGAAGAAGCAGCACTTGGAATGCAACTTACTGCAATGGATAGGTGGCACTCCCCATAGGCGAGAGCATCATGCACAAGGATCAAGTCTTCATCACCCTGTTCACAAAAAATAGCCACATCATCCCTCACAAGGAATTAGAGGTTTGAGAAGTTTTGTATTGATTGAATACTTTCACATTTTTTAATGCTATTGAGTTTGAAAAGAAACAAAGGCATTTATCTATCAACATAGTCATTTTTTTTTTATGTCAGTAGATACATGTATCCCTAAGGATTTTGATGTCCAATTCTCATTCTGGTCAATATTTGTAGAAAGATATCAAACTTGGTTCTATTATGGGATGTAATGGATGAAGCCAATTCTGAAGCAAGATGTCAATTGAATCAAGTTCAATTTTTTATCTTCTGCACAATCTTGATCAGGTTTACGAATGGTGGCAGGTCTAAGTGCAAACATAAGGCAACTGATGTAAACTGTAAAACTTCTACCAAGGACCAGTCATAAAGGAGTCAAATACCGCTAAGCCATGTAAGTTCCAAAAAATTTAATCCAGATATTAATGCTTTGAAATAGGATGCTTATATAAAATGTGTTCAGCATAGGCTCGGTGCATGAAGAGCTCTTTATTTGGGCCATCTTATTTGATGTCATCCTACAAAAAAGATGATGATCATTGCCAAAAACTTGCTTTCTGATATTTCCAACATACATACATGAAGGAAAGCATTCTAAGGGCCATATAATCTTTAGTACAGCAATCAATATATGCTGTGGTTCATCAATATACATTACAAGGAAAAAGTTTACTTATGTAACTCACTTTTGATTTACATGAGTGTTCAGCCATGAAAATTCCACTAAGATAGATGTTAATTATATGGTAGATGCAAACAAAGGGTGCAGAAGATTGTGTGCATCTAAGTATCTAGTAGATGCAATTATTCTGTCAGAGCAAGAGAGCATTTGCAACTTTCTACTATTTGAGATCAATGACATGAACCTAATTTATGGTATTGACTTTCTCCAAGGTTGATTTACATCCTAAAAGTTGCAATATTCATGTTTATGCAAGAGGTGAATTTAATAATACTGTTTAAAACAGTATAAGCGTTGTACCAGTTCATGTGACATTAGTTATGTTAACACACCTTGCAATGTGGTATGAAAAATTCATCAAATACACATCTAAGTCACTCCTTTCTGTGCAGACTTGTTTTATTGGCAAGTCTTGCACCCCTTTATAGAGCATAATAAGCACACCAAATGTTCAAGTTGTGACTTTTAACCAAATGTTCAAGTTGTGACTTTTAATTTCTTAAACCAATGGCAAACTAAGTAACAAGATACTCTTTTGTCCTATTTCAAATATTCCTAGTCAGCCACTCCTTCAACGTGTGCATTTTGGCCAAAGCCTATAAGCAATGCAGGGTTTGACAAACACTTTGTTTTGGAATCAAATTCTCAACGGCCACAATAGCATAAGAAAATACAAACAATACTAGTCTCTATGGGAAACAACATAGAGTTAATATTTCTGAGTTATTTGTTTTAATATGTTAATTCAAGTCTACTTACATTTGGTGCAGCTACAGTGCAAGACACAAATCTATTTCCACCAAACAAAAAGTAGAATACATCAGAAGGCAAATATGCCGTTTGTGGTTCAAGATGTTTGATAATAGTCCATGCACTGAATTGGCAAAATTTCAATAAAAAATAGGTCAATCCATCTCTTGACTATTAACCATCATTGGATTTTAATAAGTCCAGATATCAACAATGATATTGTCATTTTGAAAAATAATAGCAAATCTGTGAAACCAATTACAGGTTTGAGCATTCTAAAACTTCTAGTAAATTTTTCTACCCATATTCTCTGGAATCAGTATATACAGCATAAGTCAATTAGAAGTGTGTATTTCTAACTCATACTTTCATAAAATAGCACAACTAAAAGCCTTAGAAGATAAATCACCAAAAGGGGAGATGCATCTCCAAGGACTGGGATGTATCTCCAGTATGAGAGACATCCTCCAATAATGAGTCCTAATTCTGATGGACATATCCCTTGGTAAAAGGAATAAAATGAAAATAAAAACAGCGCACATGACCCATAAATAGAAGTTTGAGGGAGAGGCAAAATCAATCAATTAAAAGAATATGTTTCATATGAAGAGCAGAAATAAAAAAGATATTTGAGCAGATTTATGAGAGGTATTTAGCATCAATTTGTGAGAGAAATAAAAGCAAGATCATGACATATCTATGAGCAGAAATACTGAAGACTATAGTGCAGATTTATGAGTGAGTGTATTGCAGATTTATGAGCAATTGGAAAGAGAAGATCTAAGACGAAGTTGCATACAAATTTTCATATTATTCATTTGGAGGTTGGAGCTTCCTACTCGAAGAGATCGAGAGGTTGGCGCCTCTTATTAGAAGAAAATTGTGTCTTTTGTTGGGTTGGTGCTCAATGGTGGCAATTGAAGTCTCCAGTGGGTTGGTGCCTATGAAATTTGTAATAAAATTTATACAAGTAATATTTTTCTGTGGTTTTCTCCCGTAAGGGTTTCCATGTAAAATTGTGTCTCTTATGTGCATTCTTAATTGCTAGATCTTGCATATACGGTATTGCTATGGACAATTAAGGTTTGAGGTAATATTGTTGTGTTTGATTAAGTTCATAAAAGAAAAGTTTGATCTATGCTGATTCAGCCGCCCCAACCCTTGCCTCCCCACTTCCCCCCCTCTTAGTATAAGTGTGTGTTTCATCAACACCAAAGTTGAGGATGCTCGCCATTCACCTCCTTTCAGAAGTTGTCAATTCCTTTGTTGCAAAGAGAAATTGGTCCACATACAACTTCATCCACTCTATCAAAAGGAATTGGTTTACCTCCAAGCGAGCAAAGATGTTGGTGATCGTCCACGATGCCATGCGACTTTCAGATTGTCAAACTTTAGAGTATCGATAGACTCCAACATTATGGTGTGATGTTGATCCCAAAGATGCCACTCAAATTGATGAGCAAACACAAGATGGATTGGTTGGCATTCAATTGGATGAGGTAGCCCCTTATAGTGACAATGATTCGAAGTTAGACTCCAATATTGATGCAGTGTTAGCAAATGTCGATCAAGGGTAGCAACGTACTTTCTATGTTTTTGTCATTTTGTAGTTGAAACTTGCATCCTTTGAGCATTTTAGTATATTTTTTAATACTATATAATATATTAATATATCCTATGCACATTGACAATGAATTATGAAAGCAATTGAATTTTGACATTTGTTAATTTGTTCAACTATCATGCGAACTCTCAATTCAACTTTAATGTTGTGTATTAAGGATCTATAATGCATACAATGAACGCCTTATCAATGTTATCGTATGAATATTTAAAACTTCCCTATATCTTTTAAATTTTTCCTATTTTTATATCGTCATCCCCTAAAATGGCCTAAAAAATATCCATCCCTGAAACACATCCCCCCATCCCTATCCCAAAAACTCAAGGGAACATAATATGTACTACAATGTTCTATAAGTCATTGTGTCTAGCATGATCATTTTTTGTTGGATGATGTTCACTCAAGAAAGTGGATGAATGAAGGTGTTATTGAAGGCCTAAGTTACCAATTCGTCCATAGTAGCCCTCAGATACGATACGATACTGTACGGATACAGGATATGGCACAGGTGTGAAACAAATTCAGACAGGATTCAAATTTTTGCCTGTGGATATAGGCAAGGTACGATTAGTGCTCTGTGGGTACGAAAAAGGCAAATCTGGTTTGAACCTGTGTCGAATCTAGCTACTTGAACACCTAGGCCGCGGAAAAAGTGACGTTTTTAACATTTTTTATTATTTTTTTGACTTAAAGTTGACTTCTAAATAATAAAATATTGACTCCAACCCTAATCTTTGCCTCCAACCCTAATCTTTGCCTCCATTGCTGAACTTTCTCTCTTGCTTGCACAAGCTTGAATAGACTTGAAGGCTGATCGTTGGTTGCTCAAAGTTGATTGTTGTGCTATTCCTAAGCACTTGCAAGTGTCTGTTCACTGCCAAGAAGATCGTAGAGCAAGATTTGTTCAAAAGAGGTAGGTTTCTTTTAAGTTTTTTAATTTTTTTCTTACATTTTTTTTTAACAAATGAACTATTTTGTTTTGTTTTTAAGTTTTTGTTTTGTTTTCATTCTTCTAAGTCTTTTAGTTTCAATACCAAAATTATTTCAATCTGTTGTGCCTTAGGTATTACAATGGCATCCACTTCTAACTCCTTAGGCCAATCTCATTTCAAAATAAAGCCAACCTCTCCCCTTTGGAAGTGTGTAGAAATGGTTTAACAATGTCCAGGTGGATTTGTAGTCATTGCAAAATTCAATATAAGAACTCATACAGTCAAGTGAAAGCGCACTTGTGTAGAATCCCTGATATAGGCATCAAAGCTTGTCTAGGTGCTGATGGCAATGGCCTTCCAGATGACATAGTGTTGAAATATATTGTTGAGCAAAAAAAAGCAGACCAAAAAGCAACCAATGTTAAAACAAGCCATCCTTTGAAGAAAGGATCTCGATCCATGAAACCCCCTACACCGCCTTCTTATTTGCCACCTATAGAAAGTCATCCATTTATGTCCATCCCTCAAGAGCAAACCGTGCCCTCTTCAAATAAAAGATCTAAGGGACCGTTGGGAGCTTCATTTCAGAATGAGGCAAGAGAGATTGTTGATCAAGACATAGCAAGATGTGTCTATGCCAATGGATTGGCATTCAACGTTGTCCATTCACCATATTGGCAAAAAATGGTGAAGTCTATTAATGAGGCTCCTAAGGGGTATAAGGGCCCAAGTTTTGAGAAGGTGTGTAGCACCTTATTGGAGAAAGAGGTGGAACATGTAGCAGACTCTTTGAAGCCCATAAGGGATTTGTGGATTGAAACAAGGGTGACCATCGTTTCTGATGGATGGAAAGATGCAAAAAATCGCCCATTGATCAATGTTATTGTCGTGTCCCCTAAAGGGGCAATGTTTTTGAGAGCAGTGGATTGTGAAGGACAGGTGAAGGATGGTCCATTTATTGCTAACATCCTTTGCCAAGCTATTGAAGAAGTGGGCCATCAAAATGTTGTGCAAGTTGTAACTGACAACGCCAAAAATTGTAGGGCTGTTGGGTTATTGGTTGAGGAGAAGTATTCACACATTTTTTGGACACCTTGTGCTGTCCACTCCCTCAATCTAATGCTACAAAAAATTGGATCCAAAATTGAGTGGATCAAACAGGTGTATGCTGAGGGCGAAGACATCCAAATGTTTGTCACCAACCACCATATGACACAAGGCATATTTAGACAATTCTCAAAATTGGAGTTGTTGAAGGTAAGTTAATTCTCAATATTTTTAAATTTTAAATTTTAAATTTTGATTTTGTAAATTTAAATTATATTTTAATTTTAATTTTGATTTTCAGACAAGTTGCTGAGACCCCTTTTGCCTCCAACACAATTGTGTTGAGACAACTTGTAAAGGTTCGTGAGGCACTCTGTGCCATGGTAATCATCCCTAATTGGTCCATATGGAGGCAATCTAGCACTAAAAGGGCAAATAGTGTCAAGCAAAGGATCCTAGATGATAGTTGGTGGGATTGTGTTGAGTATCTCGTCAGTTTCACTGAGCCCATATTGAGCATGATTCGTTACACTGACCTGGATAGACCTTGTTTGGGCAAAGTATATGATGGTATCGACTCAATGATTGAGAAGATGAAATCCATCATCAATGCAAAAGAGGAAGATCCTGAAGAAAGTTCTTCAAAGAGCTACATGAAATCATTGTTGATAGATGGAACAAAATGACAACTTCGTTGCATCTTCTTGCTTTTGCATTGAGTCCCAAATATTATAGTGCTGAGATACTTTTTGATTCATCAAGAGTTGCTCCATATAGGGATGCTGAAGTGGCTCAAGGGTACAAGGCAGCACTTTGTAGACTCTTCACTAATCGTGACCAACGTGATCAAGTGAGGGTTGAGTTCATGGCTTTTGCATGCTCCGGTAGAGTTAAAAGAATCTTGATGCTCTTCGAGACAAGTATAGGGTGGATGCTCATAGTTGGTGGAACTTCCATGGGCAAGAATACAGGCACCTCCAACCTATTGCAATAATTTTTTTATCCCAAGTATTATATTTTGTAATTTTAATTTATATTAATTAATAATTTTGTTTAGTTAAATTTTGTAACTCTTAACGATTTAATTTGGTCTTAATAGGTTGCTAGTTCATCTTCTTCTGAGAGGAATTGGCGCACATACTCCATCCACTCAAAAAAACGCACATACTCCATACTATATTAATTAATAATTTTGTTTAGTTAAATTTTGTAACTCTTAACTATTTAATTTGGTCTTAATAGGTTGCTAGTTCATCTTCTTCTGAGAGGAATTGGTGCACATACTCCATCCACTCAATAAAACGCAATAGACTACATTCAAAAAAGGCAGAGGACTTGGTGTATGTGTATTCAAACTTGCGCCTCCTTACACACAAGCGAAGTTCCTACAAAGGAGGAGACACAAGGAGGTGGGATATTGAGCTAGAGCAGCTTGACTTGGATGCTTCCACAAGTCACTTAGCTGCATTTGATATTGATGATGACTATCAGCCTGAAGCAGCTACTGAGCATGAGAGTGGTAGTGTCAATGCTAGTGGTAGTGCTTGTGCGAGTGCCACTGATGCTATTTGTGGTTCTACACAAAATGTAGCATCTAATGATGTTGATGATGCTTTTTCTGATAACCCATATGATTTAGATTGATCAATGATCAATAATTATTAGTGGCTGATTGTAAACACTTGACATTTTTATGTTTGAAGTTTGAACTTTAATTTATAATTCTATATCATGACATTTGATTATAAAGTGGTGGTGTATTTTTGCTATGTTATTTGACTATTAATATGGTGGTGTATTCTGAACTTAATTACTGCTGCAAATATGTATATATTTCTGATTTTTATACGTTTTTGTATTAACATACCCAAAACGTACCCAACCCCAAAATTGTTTTTGACCGAATCCCGTACTGGATTCTCGTACCCGTACCCGAACCCAAAAACAAATCGGTAACTTAGTTGAAGGCAAAACATTGTATCACCTACTATTGGCTACTGGAAAAGGTTTGTTCAATGTGCATCATCCAATGAAGAAAGAGAAGGTTGATCTAACAATTCATAGAACCCCAAGACCTAGAAAGTTTATTGTCAATGAAATTTTCCCCCAACCATTAGACCTTTGTTAAGTTAGATCATGGTCATTGATTTTTTACAGAGGAAAAGTTATACAATATCATAAGTTTGATGAAAGTGGAGCCCATGATGTCATTTTTTCTACTTATTGCTTCTAAGTCAAATGAGTTGTCATAAAAGGGAGAGTTGCTATTGGCTTTGCTAGAGAATCAAATAGGTTTTTGTTGAATCGATCGTGTTGATGATGCACAAAAGCTCTAGACTTGGTAAGGCTTAAAATTGAGAAAGCTTCTACCAATCATTGGATAAGAAAAAAGGAGAAATACAAGTTGTTGCTTTGTGAAGGAGAATGTTTCAAAGGTTTAATGGGAGTAGTTATAAAAAAAAGGAACATAATTTTCCATGCCAAACACAATAGAAAATGGAGGGAATTTCAAATTTTAAAAGGTGGCATAATTCAATCACCACCCTAGATGAGTAATTAGTGTTGGTGCTATTAATGCTTGAACTTCCAACATTAAAAGTTTGGACGGAAGGTATTTAGGTTATTGCTCTTTCATTGTCTCCTCATTTAGAGCCTACAAGTTTTCAAAGTAGTTAAGAGCAAAGAGAGCTAAAATTTGTTAGAAATTAGTGTTCACATGGGTTAGTATAATATTGTTTGTTTGAATGAATAAGGTGAAGTGAGTTGTAGTAAGAACTCACGGAACTATTCGATGTGAGAAAATAATTATTTAGTAGTTGTTGGTATTGTTTGTGTTTGTTTCAGTTGTTAACACCATAGTTTGCAAACTCGGACTCGCCACAGACTCGGCAGCCCAAAAATATGAGTTGGACTTGGGACCTGGGATGGACTTGGGAAAAGATTCGGCTAGGACTCGGCAAAAAAAAAACTGTAGTTTTACAAAAAAAAAAAGAATAAATTAATGCATTTAGAGAACATAAGAGCCTAATTTGATTATCAAACACTCATAATTCAAAGATTACACGTCATATGATCATCAAACACTCAATAATTGAAATTTAATCATTCATAGTCATCAAATACTCATAGTTTCAATGTATAACAGCATCATAAGTTTATAAATGTTTACATATAATCATGTCAAAAAGAGGAAAACATTAACAACCACATATAATCATGGCTGAAATCAATTTGCAGACCTGAAATTCACAAAGTTGAATGTTAAAAAGAAAGAAAAAGTGAAAAAAAACATGGGTTTTTTACCCATTTTAACTCCCAGCCGCGCAGGAGAGTCCTAGGTCGGGACTCCTAACTCCGACCTCAGGACTCGGGAGTCCCAACCCAAGACTCTCTTGGATTCGACTCTCAAGTCCGTGATGAGTTGACTCGACCGGCCAACAGACTCCCAAGTCCGCCGAGTCCGCAAACTATGGTTAAAACCATTGTAATGGGAATCGCCCAGACTCGCCAGGACTCGGCGAGTCTTGAGCTGAGCACCCCTGGCCGAGTCCTAGGAGCCCGAACTCGGACGCGGCCGAGTCCAGCCGCGTCCAGGAGAGTCTCGAGCCCTGGACGCGGCCGGCAGCAGCAAGTGAAAAAGCCAATAAAAAAACATAAAATTAAAGTTTAAGTTTTTTTTTTTGGTCTTATATTATCTCCCCAACCCTAAAAGCAACCTCATTTCATTCATTTGGCAAAATAGGAGGAGAAGAGAGAGTTGTGAAGAAAAATAGGAGAAGAGAGGGCAACCAACAAGCTGTTGAAGACAAATCCAAGGTCATATATCATTTGAGAAGCTTTATACCAGCAAGGAGGTGCATTGAGAGCTCACTACCAGTGATTGGGAGGAGTTTGCATTGCATTCCAAGCCAAATCTAAGAGGTAAGTTTGATTTTAATTGGTTTTTTTTGTGTTTTTTTAACAAATAATTCATTGTAATTTGTAAAATCATTGTTTTTTTGAGTTTGCATTTTTTTTTTACAAACCCTACTTGCAACTTAAATAATTTTAGAAACCCTACTTGCAACTTAAATAATTTTAGAAACCCTACTTGTTATTGCAGCCACATTCATTTGCAAATCAAACCATATTATTATTTTCACAATGTCTCAAATCCCAGGCAGAAAAGACCTTGCTTGGAAACATGCTGAAATCTTTCCCGGAATGAAAAAAGGAGAAGCAAAATGTAAATACTGCAAAACAATATATCATGGAGGCATAAATAGATTAAAATACCATCTTGCACGCATACCCATCCATGATGCAGTGGGCTGCACTATAGCACCTCCTGAGGCTGTTTGTGAAGTGCAGGTGCAATTATAAACTTTTGAAATGCAGAAAGAAATGAAAAAGAGACAGAGGCAGGAGTTGGTGAGTGTTGGAGTTGGACAGGGACTTGGTGCTATTGGAGATGCTTCTTCCATGCCTCCATATCATCCTAGTGCTAGTGCTAGTGCTAGTGCTTGTGCTTGTGCTAGTGCTTTTGCTTCTGCACCAGCTATGCCTATGCGTACTCCTAGTGCTGGTGGCATTGCTACTGCTAGTGGTAGTGGTAGTATTAGCATTGGACCTAGAGTTCGTAAATCTAGGGTGGACTCATATTTTGTACCACGCACTACTCCTGGTTCCCAACCGTCGCTTGAGAACATGGGTTGGAACAAGAACGCACATGATGCAGCAAAAAAGACAACTGCAGACTTTTGGTAATACTGCATCATTCCTTTCCCTGTAGCCAAGTAATTCTTTTTTATTTAATTGTTTTAAAATTTATATTTAAATTTTATTATTTTAGAATCTAGATGTATCTCATTATCGAATTCAAATTTAAAGTTAAAAACTTAAAGCTTTTCATTTTACAATACTTATGTAAGTAACTTATTAATTTATTTATGACATGTTTTAGGTCACCTTTTTGGCAAAACATGGTTGATGCCATAACCATATGTGGGGCGGCGTTCAAAGCTCCTACTGAAGATGAATTAAAGGGCCCACTTTTGACTCAAAAGGTGGCAGATATGAAAGCACAATTAGAGGAGCAGCGCATGCAGTGGAGGAGGATTGGTTGCACCATCATGATTGATGGTTGGACCGATAGGAGAAATAGGACGCTGCTTAATTTTCTAGTTTCCTCCGGAGGTAATTATACTTCCCTCAATGCATTGAAATTTGAATTTGATTTAGTGATTAATAATTTAATATGGCTGATTTATGTTTTTTAATTTATTGAATAATTGGTTTTGCTTATTTTTTCAGGTGACACCGTTTTCATGAAGTCCATTGATGCTTCTGCCCAATTCAAAAATGCCACATACCTGTGTGAGGCTATAGAGGAGGTGATAGCTGATGTGGGGGAAGAGAATGTAGTGCAAGTGGTGACAGATAATGTAGCAAATTATGTTGCTGCTGGTAGATTATTGATGGAGAGGCACCCTACTATATATTGGACTTCATGTGCCGCCCATTGCATTGACCTCATGATGGAGGATCTTGGCAAGCTCCCATGGATCAAAACATGTGTGGATGCAGCAAAACACATTTGCAAATTTGTATACAATCACACATGGGTGCTTAACCTTATGAGGCAATACATGGGGTTGAGGGAGTTGTTTCGTCTTGGCATCACTAGGTTTGCAACAAATTTTATCACGTTGCAATCCTTGATTCGGTCAAAAGCAACTTTAAGGCGCATGTTTGTTGGTGAGGAGTGGTCTTCCTCATCCTTTTCTATAAGCACTACAGGGATTGCTATGGCTGATTGCATTTTTGATGAGCAAGGGTTTTGGACACCAGCGAAGGAGATTGTGAAGGTAAAGTTTAATTCTTTATTATGTTTTAAATTTTAATCATATCTTACTTTTATTTGTTTATTTTCGTTCACACTTATTTGTGAAACATGTTTGCACTTTGCAGTTTATTGAGCCCTTGCTAGTTCTCCTACGAGTTGCAGATGGGGAGAACCTCGCAATGGGCTACATATATGAGGGCATGGATAGGGCCAAAGAGGCCATTAGATCAGTCTATGGTGGAGTTGAGGAGAAGTATCATCCCATTTGACATATCATTGATAGGAGATGGCAAAACCAACTTCATAGGCCCATCCATGCAGCTGCATGTTTCCTAAATCCGGCCTTCCAATTCTGTCGTGATTTCCATGCAGATAGAGAAATTCTTAGTGGGCTCTACTCAACGATAGAGCGGATGTTGCCCGCTGTTACTACACAGATAGTGCACGAGATAGATGCCTTCACTAAGGCAGAAGGAGACTTCTTTGCACGTCAAATGTGCAAAGACAGTATGACAACATTATTGCCAGGTAAAAATATATTTAAGGGCATAATTTTTATCTTTTTATATTATTATTTATTATTAAATGTTGAACTTGAAATGAGATTGATTTTGTTTATTTTTCTCATCTTAGATAGATGGTGGGAGATGTTTGGTTCTGATACACCGAACTTGCAAAATATTGCCATTCGTATATTGAGCCAGCCATGCAGTTCATCTGGTTGTGAGCGCAATTGGAGTATGTTTGAGCACATACACTCCAAGAAGCGCAATAGATTGATAGTGGAGAGGATGAATGACTTGGTATATGTTCATTACAACCTTCGGCTCAAATACAGGAAGCTTTTTGACCACAACAACACCCCGATCAATTTAGAGGAGGTTGATCCACAGTCTGAGTGAATCACTGAGGCTATAGATGCAGTCTTTAGTGACGAGGACCTTGATTGGGTGGACCAGGCAGAGAGAGAGGCTGAGGTTGTAGCCATGGCTGAGGAGAAGGCTAGAGCATGAGGAGACATAGTTGTTGTTGGTGAGAGTGGCATGGAGAGTCAGACACAGGCAGAGACTATGGCTGCAGCTGCAACATCATCCAAGACCCTTAGATGCCTTCGTAGGAAGGATGCTACTCCACTATGCCATAGAGTCATAGACTTATAGCTATTGTTTTGATATTTCATATTTGTATGGAACATTTGATGTTATGGATTTCATATTCCATGAGTTTTGTATACATTTGACTAATTTTATATATCTAAGTATGTTATTTCCTTTAGTAGCACAGCTAAAATTTGTGTACTTTATACTTATGTGATCGTTGTATACTTGTGTATGTGATCAAATTTGTTTTTATTTGTGTTGTATTCTTTAAAGGGTGCTTGAAACCAGTTAAATTCTTAAAAATCTGGCTTTTTCAACTTTTTTTCATTTTGCCGAGTCTGCGCTGAGTCCGAGTCCCGAGTCCCCGAGTCGAGTCACCCTCGCCGAGTCCGAGTCTCGTAACTATGGTTAAAACAACTCATATATTTAGAGGAGTTGTTCCCTATAATATAGGATCTAAAAATCCTATAAATATGTAATGCATTATTGAATGGTAAGTGTAATAGAAGCACATATTATTCGATGTGTAATCTTTTGCAGGCTTTTATAAACTCACCCAAAATCTTACTACAGTATTAGAGCAAGATTTGTTTCCATCAAATGTGATTGAGACTTTCTGCTAAGATCACAAGCACCACAAGTCCCAAATTGCCATTGGATTATAATAATAATTATCATCAGAAGTCTCCTCGAGGTCATCCCACAATAATGGGTCCCAAACTTGGGACATCCTAATTTTTGCGTGAAATCACATATTTTTAGAAAAATTAATGATTTAAACTTTGAGGGGTTATATCTATATGGTTTTAATTGAAAAGGTTTAAATAAGATCCTCTTAGCTCAACCCCCCCCTGGATAGAACCCCTCGTCTTAAATCATACCCACAATGGAGTCTCCTTTGCACCTATCAAAATGCTAACAAAAAACCACTTTTTATTTACCTTTTGAGGGATCAAATAAAGTCATTTAGAAATTATGTTTTGTATGTAGCTATTATTATACGCTTTCCAAAAATTATTTTTAATTTATTATTATATTTATATTTTATTTCTTGTGAATGTAGGTTTTTCACCAAACATCAAGGTATTTTTTCACACATGCGGAAAAATAGAAAAATAGAGAAAAAAATTCTAAACAATATGTGTGCACTAGGTATTGATGTTCTTGTTTTAGCCAAAAAAATAAATAATAATTTCAATACATACCAAACAAGTTATGTGTGACAACATACACCTACATCCATCTTATAATTACTCTGACTTTGAAAATTATTTTTTTTAAAATATGAAAAAATATCCATGCACTAGATATTGATGTTACAAATCTAAATTTTAAAAATTATAATTTTATCCTTTCAATAAAAAAAGTTAATGTGTGACGACATAAACGTCACTGTTTTAAAATGTTGTTCATTGTAAAAAATAAGTTATTAAAAGTTACGTAAAAAAATTCACAATTTATTTCTAATTTAAAAAATATATATATTTAGAAGCTACACACAAATCCTCACAAAAGACTAGTTCACATCATCTCCAAAATTTTAATGGTTTAGTTGCTATAGGTTTCATAAAGTGAAAATTTGGTGAAAAATACTAACTTCAATGTCCTACTTTGACCAAAAAGTGGGCCACAATATTGTGGGC
Organism: Sequoiadendron giganteum; assembly: GCA_007115665.2. NCBI lineage: Eukaryota > Viridiplantae > Streptophyta > Pinopsida > Cupressales > Cupressaceae > Sequoiadendron > Sequoiadendron giganteum. The sequence goes on from CM021109.1 coordinate 160,923,626, forward strand.
TGACCCCTCGATGTTTGATTAGGGCATAGGTATTGGCATTCTTGCAACTCTTCATAACACTAAAACGAAAAAATCGCAATTTGGTCTCCCAAGAATTTGGAGACAGATTCTAGCAAAAACCTTTGATAAAGCCATCCCATTCCCATCAAGTCCTTGAAGCAACTTCCTAAATGGCAAGAAGAGGAAGAGCCAACGACGGAGAGTTGAGAGCCTTTAACAGTGGAGAGACAGGCAACTAAGTATCTAGAAGGTGTTGAAATATTATTGTTGTTTGGCAAAAGAACCTAACATTGTGAAGGCTAAAAGATGCTTTTGAGTGAGAGTGAAGGAATTGAAGGTAATACCATCATAGTTACAAGAGGCATAGTGTTTGTAGGTGTTGCACTATCCCTCGAATTGATGAGGCATGGAGCCAAAGATCTTCAATCTTCCAACCTCCACAAGGACTCTCCTTGGATCACCACATTCGGCCAAAATGGAGTTGTTTGCATCATCGGTGATGTAAGTTGGATTGAGGATGTCGAGGAGGCTCTACAAAGAGTAGATTGTGCTTTCCATCTTGTTTCATATGGCATGTTGGGTAAAGAAATGGTTCAAGCAAGGAGGATTGGTGAAGTAAATATAAATGGAACTTTCCATGTATTGGAGGCCTGCAATAAGTATGGTGGAAAAGAGATAGTTTATGGCAATGAAAATTTGCAATGGTTTTTTTGGATGGTCATGTTGACCCCTATGGCCATAGTAAAGCTTTGGCTAAACAGTTGGTCCTCAAAAGCAATGCCAAACCTTAAGAAAAAGAGATGGAAAGAAGCTCTATACATGTGCTATTATACCATCAACCATCTATGGGCCTAACAAGTAACATCTTCTAAGAATATTCAACATAGGGCAAATGCTCCTTCTAGCATTCAAAATAGAGGAGATATTTGGCCATGTACTCATTTTGGTAAACAACATAGTGGTACTTGATACTCAATTATTGTATGAAGTTCACATTAAGGGGGACATTCTAAAATTGAACCTCAAAGTGAAATTTGTTAAGTAGCAAATCTAATAGAGGTTGGAGGCATCAGAGTAAAGAGGTTAAATAGTGCCTCTCGTCAGCCACTAACGATGAGGTTGCCTTTTTTTTAGTGGCATTTCATTTCATTGTTGCATGAAGTTCACATTAAGGGGGGCATTCTAAAATTGAACCTCAAAGTGAAATTTGTTAAGTAGCAAATCTAATGGAAGTTGGAGGCATTAGAGTAAGGAGGTTAAATAGCGCCTCTCGTCAACCACTAACGATGAGGTTGAATTTTTTTTAGTGGCATTTCATTTCATTGTTGCATACAAAATAAAGCATTATAAGCATTCCCTTGCTAAGTTTGAAAAGAGGAGAACATAAATATCATGATATTAGGAGAGTAGCTGGCTATAGAGATAATCTAACTGCTAGATTTCTTGGAAGTGTGGTCAATTGGTGATAAGTTCACTGGAAGTGAAAGTGAGATAAGTTCTTGTATGTAGGTGATCATGTACAACAAGATCCAGATAGCAGTATGCATAGGCATACAATTCTATTTCCAGTTCATGTGATGCACTTTCTCCCCATGCTCACACTAAAGGGGGGTGTTAAGAATCAGTGTTCACCTAGGTTAGAATAATATTGTTTGCTAGAATGAATAAGGTGAAGTGAGCTGTAACAACTCACGAAACTATTCTATGTGAGAAAATAATTATTTAGTAGTTGTTAGTATTGTTTGTGTGTTTGTTTGAGTTGTTAAAAACACTCATATATTTAGAAGAGTTGTTCCCTATAATGTAGGATCTAAACATCTTATAAATATGTAATGCCTTATTGAATGGTGTATAATCTTTTGCATGCTTCTATAAACTTGCCCAAAATCTTAACAAAATTCCCAAAATTCTTGGTGATACAACTATAAGGAGTTTCAAAGGCCAAAAATATTTCGATGGCTATCATCCAAAGAGGGTACTCAATAATGAAAAGGTGATAGAAGTCATCTACTTCATAAAGTCCTCAAAAGCCACAACCATGCCCAAAGAAAGCCATTTATGTTCCTCAGGTACCATATATTCTTTTACTTCAACTTTTTTATATCCTCTTGTCTATCCTTTCTTCAAAAGTTAAGGGTTTATACACGCATGGTAATTGGAGAAATTGTTAGAAAAAATCTAACTATATGGTTGAGACTAGGAAAAATAAACCAACAACTTCTTTGAGGTTGGGTGCCTTTGAGAGGATCAATAAGGGGTAGTTGTGATGAAACTTTTGGTTTGAGTACTTGGTCTACTACCCTAGCTTAGCATATGGTCCACATTATTCATAGAGGCTTGTGCAAACAATTATGATCCCTTGACTAGGACTATTAATGGAAAAATGAGGAATATAGGGTTCAATGTCTTAATTGTTGCAGAGAAGACTATAGAGATGATAATTGTCTCTTGAGGTATATTCTATGCTCTATAGAGTTTTGGGGATGGGGACGATAGGGAATAGCGGAACGAGTTTTTGGTACGGGGGTACTTTTGGGCCATTTTTTAGGGGACGGCAAGGGACGGTTGATAAAAAAAATATGGAAATTTTTAAAGTATAGAAAAATTTCAAATATTCATATCATAACATTGATAAAGCATTCATCATAGAAATTGTAAAAGATTAATACATAACATTAGACTTGAATTGAGATTTCACATGAGAATCAACAAACAAATTAACAAAATTCAAATGCTTTCATTGTCAATGTGCATACATATTAAATAAGAATTATAACAAAATGCCCAAGGGCTCCAAGTTTCAACTATAAAATGAAAAAAACATATGGCTGTCCCTAATCAACAGATGCAACTGGCAAGTTAGTATCAAAATTGGAGCTCAAGTTTGAGTGACCGTTAGATGCAATGGTGGGTGGAAGTTTCTGAGGAGTCCCCGAAACGTTTCCAAGACGGGGACGAGTCCCCGTGGAGCATTGGGTATATTCCATCTTACCACAAAAAGGCTATTCCATCTCACCCCAAAAAGGCTCACAACATACTGGAGTGAGAATGTCCCTGATAAGCTCAATCTTATCAACCTAAAATGCCAAACTTCAAAAGAAAATATGACTATTTTGTGCATGCCCCTTAGTTTCTTCAAGAATGACACTATAGATCTATGTAGTATGTTAGCATTTATCTTTGGGAAAAATGATGTTAAAATTGTGAACCCCTATTAGTTAGTTGTGTTGGCAACACCAGGGTAGACAACTGAGAGGGGCAGAGGGGGTGGGGTGAATCAATTGTCACAAAAATTATACTTATTAAACTTATTCTCAGATCTGGTAATTAAACATGAAAGCAAAAACCATCACCACATCAGAAACACACATAACACCAAGATTTTTGCATGGAAACCTTGTTAAGGGAAAAGCCACGGTGGAGGTTAATCCACAAGTTTATACTCTGTTGAAAGTATAGAAAATGGGGAATGCACTTGCATTCAGGCACACTGCCTAGAGCTCATTGCTCAAATACAAAAAGGCTTACTGCCCAAAGGAAGAAACACTGTCTTATAGTTACATTCAGATTAAATCCATCTGAAGATTTTGAACTGAGAAAATAGCATCTGCTAATGCCTGATTACAGTTCCAGTTAAGCACATAAACTCTGCTCACTCTTCTTCACACTTAACTTCTGCCTTCGAATGATTTGAACTTTATTTGCACATAGGACTCACACACTTCACTTCACTGATACATCAAATGATATAAACAATCGCTCATATATATCCGCAACCAAGAATAACATCATCTACCCATCAGCTTCACTAAGATATGAAAATGGATACAAGTTGTCGGCCCAAAACATAAATGATTATCAATGTGAATCAACCAATGTCGGCCACAACATAGTGAGGACCCAAAACAACATCCTCGAACACGAAGTACCTTCAATAATTATTCCTCGAAGATCCACAACACGCTACAATCACCCTGTCGGCCATGAACATGAAAAACATGAATACGCAAGAGAAAATCTTCAATCGCGAGCACACCGATCAATGCGAACCAACAACATAGATAGAGCATGATCTAGAAACATCCACAAGCATCATGAATCATGAATCACCATAGAAGCATTCGCATCAACTCAGATTACTAGAATCACATTATCTTCTTCCAGAAACACCAGCTACAGTAATAGAATAACTGTCGGAACACAAATACTCATAACTCAATCAAATCTTTATGCGAACCTCTAAAACTTTCGATGGACAAACTAGATAGACTTGTCAACAAACCCTTTAATCCGCAACTTTTGATCATCAATTTACTGAACTTCACTTCACCATTGATAGCCTGTAACTTATTTTATTACAATTTTCTCAATATCCTCGACATATACAGCCTCTAATGCATAAATTCCAATAGTGTTGACATCAATGACAACCACATATCAACAACATCCAACAATCTCCCCCTTTGACATTGATGGCAACACATGATATGAAAAAAAATACCATCAACACAACTTTCTCTTAGCATTTTCTCCCCCTTAGGTTTTGACTCTTCTCCTCGAATAATTACAATTTTTCACATGACTCTTCTCCCCCTATGACATCAATGACAAAGGTAGTGTGTACCTTTCTCCACACAAGCTCTGAACCACATATCTGAACATCTGCCTACTCCCCTTGAGTAGCAGCCACCATAACATCAATCCAAATCAAGATATGATTATGAAATGCATGGACTGATGCAAGTCAATGCATCTTAATTCTGATTAGGAGGGGTAATCACCCCTAGCTTCCCTCTGAGATACTCAAAAGTATCCTTAGGCAAGGGCTTGGTAAAGATATTTGTAATCCGTTCCTTAGTAGGCACATACTCCAATTTGACTTCCTTGTCGCTCACCTTGTCTCTCAAAAAGTGAAACTTTATAGATATATGCTTGGTTTTTGAATGCAACACCGGATTCTTAGAAATGTTGATTGCACTTGAATTATCACAGAATATAGCAATAGGTTCATCATACACAAATCCGATATCTTTCAACATTTGCTTCATCCACATTACTTGAGTACAATTGTTAGCAGCAACAATGTATTTTGCCTCTGCAGTAGATAAGGAAATGGCATTCTGCTTCTTACTTAACCATGAAATCAGCTTCTTTCCCAAGAAAAATGCACCACCACTAGTACTCTTTTTGTCATTCACATCTCCTGCCCAATTAGCATCAATGAAAGCACTCAAAGTAAAATCATCTTCTTTAGGATACCATAGGCCAAAATCAACTGTCCCTTTCAAGTATCCGAAAATCCTCTTCACAACTGTCACATGAGATTCCTTAGGATCAGCTTGAAATCTTGCAACAATGCATACGACATTCATGATATCAGGTCTAGTTTGAGTCAAATACAACAATCCACTAATCATAGATCTGTATCTAGTTTGATTTGCTTTAGGAGAATCATCATCTTTTATCAACTTACATCCGGTCACCATAGGTGTACCAACTGGCTTTAAATCTTCCATACCAAACTTCTTTAGTAGCTCTTTCACATACTTGGACTGAGATATAAAGATCCCTTTATCTAACTGAGCAATTTGTGATCCCAGAAAGAATTTCATTCCTCCAATCATAGACATCTCAAACTCACTCTCCATCTCTTCAGCAAACTTCATGCACAAATTATCATCTCCTCCAAAAATGATATCATCAACAAAGACTTCAACAATCAAATCTTTATGCGAACCTCTGAAACTTTCGGTGGACAAACTAGATAGGCTTGTCAACAAACCCTTTAATCCGCAACTTCTAATCATCAATATACTGAACTATCCAACATACTGAACTTCACTTCACGCTGACAGCCTGCAACTTATTTTATTACAATTTTCTCAATATCCTCAACATATACAACCTCTAATGCATAAATGCCAATAGTGTTGACATCAATGACAACCACATATTAGCAACATCCAACAAGTTGTTGTGCACATGATGAAAAGAGAACAAAGAAATTAGTCTTTGTTATTTAACTTCGCTAAGGTAATTGCAACAAGGGTTCATCAATGAGCGAAAGAAATCTTCAGCTACAATGTTTTTAGCTTCCTCCTACCTAGCTCATATGATTCTCTACCAAAATCATGAGTGTTTTAAGCACTTGAATTTGAGGATGATGAGGTCTTCTAATCAAGCAACCTCTAATCCAATGATAGTGTGGATCATGGTTTTTTCAAGACAATTCTCATACTATGATTTTGTTGAAGGTTTTATGATCCCTATTATTGTATATCAAACTAGGAAGAACCCTCAAATGATGTGAAATGAAAATACACAATTGTTGAGTAGCAACAAGGGTGATTTTCAAAATGACTCAATGATGATTAGAGTGCATAAATTTACAAGGGAAATATTCAATTTGCCAATTTATGTTTCTAGAAAAGTGTTCATCTTGGAGTATTCAAGCCAAGTTAATATTGTTGACAACACCTATTGCAATGTGAGAAGCAAGAGATACTTTCATATCATCCCCTCTACCCTTGCAATAATATTATAGTAACAACGAGAAAAGAGGTTGACTGCTTAAGGGACAAATTAATGGATATTCATTTAGAGCTTTTTGAAGTGAGTGTATGACCCTAGAGGCATATTTGTGCATACACTTACAAAATACTAGCAACTCTTAAATAGATAAATCCATTGGGAGAGGCTATAAATAGAGAATATGTAATGTCCCCCTTGTGAACCTAGCCAATTATTGACTATTAGCCTATTCCTTGGGTTCTCATAGACTAATCAGATTGTTAAGGGAACTCCACAATTCTTGGAAGTTATTACTATTTTTAGAAAGTCACTATTTCCACGTCAACTTTGTCAATTGACATCATATTTTATCCAGTTTGCCCAGTTTTAGGATTCAATGTTTTGTAAGACCTTTAGCAAAGCAAGTGGCTTATTTAAATAAATGTTTAAGTTATAATGTTTTGACTTTATTATACTTAAGTAATTATTTTTTTATAAAAATCAAGTGAATTTAGCTTTTTGGAGTGAGCGCCCAAGTGAAGGAAAAGGAAATATTTTTATTGAATCATATTATTTCCTAAAAGTATTGTTGGGATTTGGGAATATCAAAAAGCAAATTATTGGGGCTCATTTCTCTATGCGAGAATTTTATAGAAAATTGTGTTGCTAGAAATTTCTCCAAGAACTTCCCGAGGACAAAAACCCTCACAAAGGATATCTTCCACAGTGGTGAAAAGTCTTCCCTAGTTGATGGCAGATATATTTAATTAGAATCTATGTGGGTGCTTCATTGTAGTGATTTATAGGTCTGTTGCAAAAGAAGATGAATTAAAAATCTTTGTTGAATGTGTTTGAGACATATTGCAGGTCAATTGAAGGAAATTTGAAATTTGAAATTTGTTAAATCTTATACTAAGACAAATTTCATAGAATAAAGGTTGGCGTATAACAGGATAAGTAGGGCCAATATATTTGAAAATTCCAGGTTTTCCCTATGGCTGGGCGTTGGAACTTTGTGGTGACAATTTAATAAATATGCAAGGGTGAAATTAATGCATGGTGGTTCCTAGCTGGGCATGATTCTATTTGAATGCTGGAACCATAGGGATACGACTCAATGAAAGACTAAGGAAACTACAGACATCAAGGAGTACACTAGGGAAACGATTTCCTGAGATAGGCAAAATTATCTATTAATTTTGGGACGCTGCATTAATCTTCATAGGCGTGCTCTTATGACTGATGGGAGTAAACTATATTGGACAGCATTTAGCAATATCAACCATTGGGCGTTGAAGTTAAGGGAAAGGAAAAGACTTTTGGGCACTTGGCTGGGAGAAAATTGCACTTGCAGCCATCAGAAACTCAATATCTATTTGTCGGGTGTAGGAACCAAGTCCACGTCTAGGTCAAAAATCGGCTTGCCAAGTCCAAGGTGAATCCAAGTCTTGTAACTATGGATTGTACATCCTTGGTTGAGGTCAGTCTCCTTGATTTTGCAAACTCCTCTCTACCCTACACTCCTCCACCATCTTCTTGAATTTTTGCTAACATCTCCACTTTTGCCAACAACTCTAATTGTACCTCTTTCATAAACCATCCACAAATTTTCTTTGTGTCTCGCAACTCTTGATTTCCTTCTCCAAGTGTTCCATCATCCGTCTCAAGTATTTGTTTTCTATTTGAATGTGCTGATTTATTTCTTCAATCTCCTAAAGCCTCGTTATCTTCAAACCTTTCCCATGGTTGAACTATGCCAGCAAATAACTGCACTTCTTTGTCAATTACCAAGTACAAATACAAGGGAGAAAATAAAAATGGAAGCATATACAAACAAATCTTAAATGTGATAGCAATACTTACACAAGTGACAAGGAAACCCTACTCTGATCAACCTAATCTATAATCAACAAGGATGTTCTACTTGTGTGCTTACCCAATGTTCAAGCTAACATACATACATGCACACATACATACATGCATCCATGCATACATCCACACATGCATCCATGCATACATACATCCATTGCAAATTGATATTTGTGACAGTTATGGCTACTATCTACATCTTATATACAATGTATAATTGTGTACAGACAAACACATGCCTGCAATACATATAAAATATAAAACTAGTTTTCATACACCTGTTGTGCTACTACTGATATGTGACATGCCAAATACAAGACAGCAATGAAATAGAGAACTATATTAAAACTTTTGAAAGTGATGGATACATGGCAGCATACAGTCCTTCAGAAAACTGTGTTCTTTCTGAAACCTCAAACTAGATCTCCTACCATGATCACATTTAGACAACACTACTAGTACGAAAACACAGATGGTTTGCCAGAAAATTAGATTAAGCAACTCAAATTACGTAAAAAATATAAAATTGATGAAACCAAAACCAACATTGGAGAACATTTTGGCAAAGTCATCAATTAAAATATTGCAGAATGCAAAAACATGCAATCAGACATGCTGCCTCAAGGCATTTGACGTAACCACAAGATCATCAGAAGTACCAAAATCCATTAGATTTGATAATTAAACAAAGTATACAAGAATGAAAGAAACAGGTTTTTCATCAACAATACAATAGATTTTATTTAATGTCTTTTCAAAAAAAGAATATACAAGTAAAAACAGTTGCTTTACTGTGTGGCAAGGGTTGTCTCTTATTCAATTCTAGGAACAAAGTTGCGAAATATGCTCAGATGCCTCTACTTGGGAAATAGATTTAAATTTGGGTATCACATACATAGTATGATGGGCTTGGAAAATAATTTAAACTCTTGAGATGATATGAACCATGAAATGATATAAATGAGTAATCATTAGTGTTTGAATTGACCCTTTTTGTAGCCAAATATTGCATGAATCCTGGACCCATGATAATAAAGCAGATGAACTAAAAGCACCATTTTTATTTATCTGTTCAAGCACAACAAGGTTTTTATCAACTAATGAATTAGAGAAAGAAATTTGAAATATTTCCTTAAAGGAAAAGTACTGTGCATTAGAATTAATGACATCAGTTAGAAGTTTATGGAATGTTAGGACTTTATTTTAGAGGTTTAATGAAAATGTTAAAGACATTGTTTTAGATGCTTAAAGAAATTTTATGATTTTATTTTAGAGGTTTAAAGAAGTATTAAAGACCTGTCCAAATTCACAGACAGTATCATAACCAACAATACCAAGGTCTAGATCCCCTGAGAGAAGCTTTCGAACAATGTCCTTAGGTCGCTGGAACCATACTTCTAAGTTTGGAAGCTGCAAAAACAATTATGGAGGGAATCAGGTAACTATTCTTTGTTCCAACAAGCACTTGAAGAAATAAAATCTACTTGACTACGAAATAATGTTAAAGCAATTGAAGCAACACGATGTAAATGAATTGAAATTGAAAAACTAAATCAACAATCAAACTACAAGTTACAGTAATGTTGCATAACATTTGAGGAGACTTTGCTGAGGGTCTTGGAACATCTCCTGAACAACATAGTCATACCAAGAAGAATATAGTACATAAATAGTAAGTAACTGTTCCATTACATGCAATATTCAAGACAATTTTATATCTTTATTTTGCAAACCAAAACAAATTTCAATGTCCAACGCAGCAACCAGTTCTGAATTAAGAATATGGATTATAATGGGAAGTGCAGACCTAACAAGGAATGCTTAGAATGTATGTTCCTAACATGCAAAAAGTTATGCATAAAAGCACTAAGTGTAACCAGCTCAAAATAAAATTATAAATCATAAATCAAGAACAACGGTAGCTAAAATAACATTATCCAAGCACAAGGCTCTACAAATTCATTAAGAGTTAAGTATTGATGAGAATTGTTGGAACAACACTTATACATATGCAGTGACTACATGCATAGTAATCAAATGATAGATATCATACATCTGGGCAAAATAAAGCCAAGATTTACTTTGATAGACATAAATCAATGCTATCAGAATTGTAATTGGAAACACTGATGAGGTCCAAAAAAATACAAATTTGTGAGAATTCATAAGAAATCGAGAGGGGAAATGGTAAAATTTTAGGTATTGGCAAAACTCAAAACTATTGATATTTCTAATATTTATGCTTTATTTAAGTTTTGAAAAAGAAATTCATTGAACTCTTTTCAGAAGTCATAAAAAATTGAGGGGGGGGAAATGGTAAAATTTTGGGAATTGGCAAAGCTCTTGATATTTCTAATATTTATGGTTCATTTAAGTTTTGAATCTTTTTCATCAAACTATTTTATGGTAAACAAACAAATAAAACAGACATCCTGCCTAGCATACAATGCTAGAACAACCTAACCCCTGAGGACTGATATAATCCAGGAAAATCTGCCAAATGTAGAGCTACCATAATGATAGGCTCAGAGGAAACCAGAAGAAATTTCAAAGTTTTTCATTTCATTTGCTCTTGAATGTCTGATTACTTGCATCCCACAAAAGCAAAATATAAGATATCTAAAACTGGGAGGCAGCATGTCTACTAAGTTACTAACCCACTTACACAAGTCACATCCTGCCTATCTAAGGAAACTACACATATTTAAACTAAGACTTAAAAAGCGGACTTGAAGAAGGCTTGATTGGTGCCAAATGTAGCAGTCCGCTCAGACCCAAGAAGGTGATCCCTGCAACACAGATCCCTATATCATACTATGATCACCTGCATTGAGAGGTCAACCACCAGAGTCTTTAAAATTGCAGCAATGAACCAAATGTGGCTGCTAACCTGCCTACTCATGCTCCTTCTATACAATTGACAAATATACACCACGAAGACTACCGAGACCTTCCAGCTCATGCTTGTCCATATTTTAAATTTTGTGTATAGTGCTTAAATTTTTGGTAGCAAACATATTTTCAAAATGCAACAAAGTTGCAGGAGCACAAGAACAAAAATGTGGCTGCCAACCTGCCTCTCTTGCTCCCTTATGCTCATACTTACTCACATATGATTAGCTAGATAATTGATAATCCATATGTTATTTCTGGTGACAAAACTTTCATCTAAGGGGCCTGATAGTCAACGCAAAAATTAATAGTCCTCCATAGACTTCCTTAAATCATAGTATCTCTTGCCTCCCCACTAGAGATGGTAATGGGATTAAACATACGTTCCTTTACTGGATCCTCATTTAATTTTCAGCTCAGCCAGAATCTTAGCCAACCCAATCTCGTTACCCATCTGCATTTCATATTATTTTCAAATCAATCTTCAGCTTCTCACATATTGCATCCAGCCTCCTATCCTATACAGCCTTCTTCTCATGTCTTTGAAGCTTCCACATTTAATCCAATGAACACACAACACCAATTTCAACGTGTTGCATATCCTCATGGATTACTGAAGTATTGCTTGTGACGACAAAATTATATAGTCCCTAACTTTTTTTTATCCACTCAAGTAGAGTGCCTTGGGTATTTCATGGCTGGACGACAAAGTCTACAAAAAACACCCAGCCTAACAAAAAGCTGAGACCGGAATAGGTTAGTGCGTAGTAAGCAGAAATTGCCAAAATATTGCAATTAATCAGCTATTGGACCAGTCATCAGCTCAGATCACCAATTTTATTAAAACACAGGCACGTTTGTTGCAGCAAAAAAATCATTAATAAATCACAATTGAACCACTAATAAATCACCACAAAATGCTTATATAATTTGATTATTTTCATTTTGTGACCAAATTTTTCCTTTGCTCACTGGCACGAAACCCAAAGCTGCCAATATGCCCCTCTGCCTGTGGCTGTGATTCCCAAGGCTGGTTTAATCACAAATAAACTGCAAATTTTTCATCTAGTTTTTTCAATTTGCCTGTAATATACTTGTTTTTTGAATTTTATGTCAAAACTTCATTTATACATTGCCTAATTATTGCTTTATAGGCTCAACACCCATGTTTTTTAAAGGGTTTGGAGCTTGGTTTAAAGCAATAAAATTATGAAATGGCATGCACCATGAAGGTCCATGTGGCATTGAGGGCCTTATTTGGGCTACCTCTACCCCCAAACACTCCAAGGGTCATTGCCCCTTGACCTTGCTAGGCTGCCACCCCTAGACCTCTGCTCTAGTTCTAAAAAGCAAAAAAAAATGACTGCACTTAATGGAAAACCAATGATTTTCTTTTTGTTTGGAATGAAATCAAAAGAACAATAGTTTTTTCACTGCTTTTTAAATTTTGCTGAAATTTTTAGTTTGCCAAATTTTTTTCAATTAATTGAAAAAATCTTTGTCTTTTGGCTTGAAAATTTATTCCAAAGAAAGATTTTTGCTTCTGTGGTTTTGTGGTTGCCCACCTCAAAAATATTCATCCTTAATGCCATTGACTAGAGCTCTCTTCTAAAACTCCAAGCAAGGCTTGGTCCACAATCATTTTTGTACTTCCATCTATAAGGACAGTAATTTCCAATATTGTAATGTCTCCGATTTAGCCCTACTCTCTACAATTGGTTTTAGCATATTTCTAGAAACTCATAGGCTAAGCAGAATGGAAATTAGGGTTTCCTATTTTATAGGAGGTTTCAGATGCAGTTTTGAGGGCTTGCATGTGTGTTTTTTGACGCATGTCTAGTGAAGCTTTCTGGGTTTTTGAAGAGCTTCAGGATGGGGTAACTTGCATCTGAATTTGACATCCTTTCCGGGCACTTACTATTTATAGTAAGTCATGATGGTTGTCCGGTTTGTGCTTAAAAGATATTTGGGAACACTTGCTATTTATAGTAAGTCATGTTACTGCTCAATTGGCATATAGATGTGGTTTTGGAAAACTTACTATTTGTAGCAATATGCTATTTTTGGTAAGTATATTTATAGCAGTATCACTCTAGCAGCAACTTAATCTTTTGCAGTTCAGTGTGGCTGATCAGTTTGGTTTTCTGTTGAGTTGAAGTGAATTTACTATTTTTGGCAGTGGCTATTTTTAGTAAGTCTAATTTTGGAAGTGGCTAGTTTTAGTAAGTCTAATTTTGGCAGTATCATCATCTGCAGTTCAGCTCGGGTCATCATGCTATTTGTGGTAATCCTTCAGTTTCAGTATTGGCATTGGTTTTAGTTATCTCCTTGGACTAAGTGTTATACTTAGTTAATTTCATGTTTTTAAGTTGTTCCCCCATGCCTAGGAGTGATAACTTCATGTTGTTTTAAAGAGGGGACATTAAGGGGTCATGTTGAGCATTTAATGATTTATTAAATGCTTTATTGTTGCAAATAGAAATGGACGCCTAAAGGGAAGGGAAATACTGTTTTATTATTTCACAATAAAGTGAATGGTTGAAGGTGTGTCCCTTGGGAAGTTGAAGTGATTCAACTTCTTGGAATTCGAAGTGTTTCATTTGCCCATTGAAACTTATATATTGCTGCATTGTAGAGAGCTGATTATGTTATGTTTTGGAAAGCAAAGTTATGCTGCTGGTTTGAAATCCAGAATCCGGCTAAGGGAAAGCTTAGCAATTCTATTCCACTCTTCGGGCCTAAAACTATGGTTCCCTAGATGATGGATTGAGAGTGTGCTTCATTGAGAAGTGCACATTGAGCCTCAATGTTGAAGATTCAGATGTTATTTCCAGATTTTATTGTTGTTGGTTCAATCATGGTTGTAGGTGAAAATCATTAACAGCTTCAAGGGTAATTCTAATTTGATTATGGGTATTTGTTCATCATGATTCTATGCTTGAGGCAACCCCACCTTGAAGTTTGCAGATTTTAGTTTGTTGTTTTTTATTTTTAAGTAGAAAATCGCCCCTCAAGAAGGCCGTACCATGTTGGGATTGCTTTGGAATTCGTGCCTAATCATTCTCTAAGCTTTAATGCAGTTTGTGGGTTGGAGATTGGGCACCTACCTCTTAGAATACTTCTGCAATTTATTTGACATCATTCAGAGGTATATTTGGAGAGTTATGAGCATTTCGTTGATTTACATGTTTGCTGATTGACATTTTCAGTCTACTGTTTATGCATATCAGATTCTTAAACATTCAGATTTTGGCTTATATCTTGGTGATTGAAAAGATTATATATTGTAATAAACATTCTTCAGAAGTTTGCATTGATTATATCATTGTAACACATGGAAATTGCAGATTTATTTCATTGTAAGGCTGAGATTTAGTAGTACTAATCCAGTCATTGTTCTTACTGCATTTACTTGTGATTTCCTAATGCAAACACTTTAACCCCTGGTTGGTTTACCGCTAGTGTGGAGAATAAATATTTGTATCTCTCTTTCTCACCCACTGTCAAGTGGAGAATTCCCACTGTTGAGTGGATGCCTGCCGCAACAGAAGAAGTATTTTAATTGTAATCTTTTCCCTCCACTGTTTGGTGGTAGCGTGGAAAGTTCCTTTGGCTAGTTATCCGTCTTTGTTACATTCAATTTCAGCATTAGTACTCCACCATATGTTAGCACCTCGCCTGTCAAAGGATCTTGAGTGCACATTCTTGGTGTCGAGTTTAATCTCTCTCTTTCAGTGTAATCATTATAATATTTGATTCAATAGATCCTAGGGATCCTTTAGCCATATGCCCGCCCCTCCTCCTTAAGTGATTTTAGGGCGCATTCTTGGTTAGAGTTCTTTCATGCACGTTTTGAGTTATGCTAACCTTAATGGGTGCTTGGTTACATTGTAAGTGCTCATTTAAAAATCAAAAAATTGAGAGTATATTTCAAATATCTTCTCCAACTTCAAATCGTCAACAAGAATATCAGAAGAGATGACATCATCTAGAGAGTAATAGTTGATCATTTTCTTATTCTGTTCTTTTGTAATCCTTATAGAAAGAGTCCTCCCCGTTCACTAGTCTGAGGCTTCTACAAGACCCTAAATCTCTGCCCACATTTTGGTGAGATTCAAACACTCAATAATAAGACAATGTAAAATAATAACAAAAAAATGCATAAATACAATTGAGATCAAACCACACAATAATCCTTTTAGAAGAAGCCATTGCATTCAATATCTCCAACTTGATATCCAACCTGAAAACAATATTCCTCGTACTAGGCATGCCTTCCATAATGATATAAGCCTCCTATATGTAGACTTTCTGCTAATGATAATAATGGGTGGTAAACCCAAGGCTGAGTAACTACCCAATATAACTAATTTTACAAGCCATTAATTTGACTGAACATATCTAAAGGTTATGCATGCAACATGTCCACTACTTCATTACCCAATATACATCATAATATCATATGCCTAGGTACATAACACTACGTCCATAAGGAGCGCTTTTTGGTGCGAACCTACCTCAAAGGAAATTCTACTATTTCTGAGTATACTGAACATTGGGGTATCTTGACCCAAAAACATTTTGTGTTGATTTCTACATATTGTTGTTATTATTTGGTATCTTCTATTATTGGATGTTTGAATCTCACTAAGTGATATCAAAATATGTTACACCAAGTCTAGGATGGGGACAAAAGGGTGTGAGGGGACATGATTCTGGAATGGTAGGAAGGGAGGCCTCTTTTTAGGGACGGCAGGGTACAACAATTAACAGAATAGGGAAAAAAAAAAGGAAATATCAATTATTTATATATAAGGCATTCATCATATACATTATAGATTCTATTAAGTTAAGATGTTGCACAAATCCAACAATGTCATGTCCCCTCACGCGAGCCCAAAACTATTTCCCTTACACAGCGAATCAAGGCAGAATAAACAAATGAATATATTAAACATAAGATCAATGTCATGGGGAGAAGCGATGATTAAGAGACAATCGGCGTTATTTTATTGAAGACTAATTACCTCCTGAGGGACGCGAACAAAAGAGGTGTCTTTTACAATAAAAGCACTAAGTGAAGGGATGCGTCCTTCAAGGGATCGATGGTATAAGAGCAACGTAAGACCACAGCAAAAGATCATCAGGAGATACATACGTCTGAAGAGAATTAAGGGAAAGCAGCAAAAGAAAAGACTCTGAGATTCACGCAGCTATATCAGGTGTATCTCTGCCTCAGCTAGTAATAAAGAATTATATACTAAGAACAATTGACTTACTGTAACTATATTAGCTAATCCTTCCCTGTGCAATCGATCTGATTCTTAAAGTAGAAATCTGTATCTGCATAACTCGTCTCAATGTATATCTACGATGGCTGCCTGTTATTATAAGCCGTCTGATTATTTATATAGGTTTATAGTTGGTCTGTTTATAATCATTTGACTCTATGCTTGTTTAGGCAGTGATTACTTACGTCTATTAATCTGAGATTTCTTTAAGCATACTAATATATGTTCGTAGATGTATTTACACATAATCTGATAATTATTGAAGTGTTTGCATTTCTGTGTATCAATACTTGAGTGCTTGAAACTGTTTGCAAACCCCTTTGAGGAAGATGGCCTGAGACGGCGGTGCAATTCACTTATGGTCCGCCCAATTCCGGACAAGTGATGAGCCATGGAGGGGTGGAAATACCACTTACGGTCCGCTCAAAACTAGATGGAAGGGATGGGCCATGGAGGGGTGAGCATGCCAAGACTGCCTATAAGCTCTGCCGTTTCACAAGAGGGCAAGTGTTTGTGAGGCAAGGGCATGGTTGGGGAAAGCAAGTACAAGCCACCAACAGGGAGTGTTGTGGTATACAACCTCTTAGGTTGGCATATGGCTAGGGCGGACCCACCAGGTCACTCCTCTTAGTTCACAATAGGATTACATTATGAATAGTCTTTGAATATATTGCCATGGATTTAATGCTAACAATATATATATGTATATGTTTGGCAATGTTGTTCCTATGTTGCATGCAGGTTTCCCATCAAGGACTCCGCCAACAAGTTGTCCGTCTGAAGAATAAACCCTAACCCTATTGGGAAGTTGGTTCATTAGAAGAATTCTAGGGCAAACCAGGCCAAGGGACATTACAAACAATGGGCATTGGCATTATCTTCTAAAAATCTTTATTTTCCACCAATAAAGTGAGCACATTCATTAAAATGAGCCCTTTGGTAGGCTGCCCTGATAAATGTGAAGCTTATTAAGGAGAAAGCTAATACATGTGCCATTGTGTCTCGGACTATTTTATCTTGTTATAGAACCCATCTGCAGGTTACAATTGGCCATATTGTTGTGTCAACAGTTCATTTTGTGAGATACTATATGCTACTGAATAATAGTAAGAAGATTGTGTATTGATTAAAGCTCATTCAATAAAGGCTATCCACGTATTCAAACTTCCAAGGACCATACTGCAGTGACTGATATCTAATTTTAATATTTATTACGGCACAGAGACTTGACCACTTGTATCAGGACTTGCAGTGGTTACTGAATACGGGCTTGGGAATTCATAGTCATAAATGTCAGCAGATTTAGTGAGAATGTTTCCTTTTTTTCTAATGTTAAAACTATATTTCATAAAATGACATATGTACAGATTTTTTTTTTCTTATACTCTAGATAGTTCTCAAATTTACGTCTCTCTATCCTGTTAAGTCTGATTTTGATAAGTCACCATACACAGTATAGCATTCTCAAGACTAATCTAGGGTGTGATCTTGATAACATTATCATGTTGGATAATGTTATAATGTGATGAAATTAGGGCTTGCTAGAAAAGAGAAACATGATAGTCCTCCCCCAAATTGCTTTCCCACAAGCAATGATAACTCAAGGGCATGATCCACTTCATGCCAAGGTAGCATATCATGGAGTGATTCTCATTGATCTTGGATCCCACACTTGTCCAGTGGAGAACATTCTGTTTAAAAGCACCCTGCAACCCCAAATGGAATATCCTTTGTTCTAAAGCATTTTGTAATTGAGGATACTCTCGCTCTAATTTGCCATCATCATGAATCTCACATTGCAATAACATGGGCCAATGTGTTAACAATCCGTCATGTCCTTGTTGCACCTTTGGAAATGAAATAATAAATAAAAAATAAAATAAAATAATGTTAAAATTCAGATTTGAATTTGGGTGCCCAAATTAGGGCCCTGGGGGTCCTAATTTTCACCCTATATAAAATCAGGTCGGAGAGCCATTTGAGAATATAAAGTTATTGTTGTTTTCTTTTTTTCTTCTTGGAGCAATCCATGTTCAGGGATGAAAATCCTTGGACAAAAATCTAGTGAGGTTAGGATGCCAAACCCTATCCTCTTCCTTGGCAATTCTACTTAGGAATTGCAATGTGCTGATCATTGGATTATTTCAGGTCTGTCCATTTCAAGCTGTTGTCAAGAAGTGCACCAGATTGGGGAAAAGGTTCAGCAATTCATCTTCCACCCTGCATCTAAAGGTGGGTATTCCCAGTGCTGCCAAGTTGATGACCTAGCAAATATATTGTGCTAGTAAGGTGTTTTCAGCTTTGTGGAGTCAGCACTGTAGAAGTAGGAATAATCAGCTTGTCATTACTACCAACAACTTCATAGACCAAATTGAGCTATTTAGACAAATATTCAGGCTGCCATATCTAGATCGCTATATTGACAAGGCATCAGCCGTCCTCAAGTCACTGTATTGACAAGTTGCAAGTCAGTGAACACCCAGCTCGGCAGTGGATACTCAGATCATCAAAAAAAGGATGCAAATAAACAACATTCAAATCTCTGTAAACTAGCGGACAATCAAAGCACTATAGCATAATCATATCACCCCATAACAGGGTGTGGATCAGCAATTCTCAGTCGCCATCACAACATACCCTAGAGAGTTCAACAAAGGAAAAAGTTGATGCCAGCGATCTGCCCTACATTGGAAAGCAGACCACACTCAGGCTTCCATATTGACAAGGCAAACACTCAAATATCCAATCTGTGGGTGATTATTGCCATTTTTACCAGATTTTTGTGTTATTTATAAACCCTAGATGAGTCTACAGACACATACATCAGTATGAAGGGAAATTATTACTGTAAGGTCATTGTAATGTCAGACCTGATTGTTCATCAGAGCTTTCTTTGCGAAACTAGGGTTACAGCAATGTTGATATTAGTGATTTCCATACCTCACCATTTGGATCAGAATTGTGGATCATAAATTTGTTGTTTAATCTTACTTGAATGTTTATCTTTAATTTGTGAACAAATCTGGGTGATCAAACTGCATATCAAATTGTAAACAGTGATCCAAACATAACTGTATTACTCATCATAGCTCAGGGCTATTACATAGACAACATGATGGCATGTACAAGCAATTAACCCTAGAAGAAAGGAATATTTCACGGTAGTGGAGGTAAAATAGGCTATTAAAACAATTGTTATTGTTTTACTTTTCATTTACTCAAATGCACACCCTCTTATCTTAATTTTAACAGGTTGGTGATCAAATACTTCTTAACATGTACATTAATGACAACTCAAGCTTAATAGAGAGTGGAGGAATCAATGCGGGTGGGGTGGTGGTGAATGTATCATGTTTTCAAAAAATTTTGTGAGTTTCTGCTAACTGATGTGAGGCATTTCTAAAAACAAAGAAGAAAATAAATTAAAGGATTCAAGAATAATGATATTCCTATCTTCAACTACACAACCCTCATGATTTAGACAAGTTTGATTCCCCAACTTCCTTGTTAGTTCTTTGAAAAATGAAGATTTGACATAAAATAATTAGGATTTACGGTTAGATAACACACAGTGAATAATTTTTAAAAAATGGCATGTATATATATGTACATACATGTGTGTAAAATATCCATGTATATATATTATATTTGCATTGTCAACTGCCATTGCCCTGCCTTCACCAAATCTAGGTCCATGTTCCCTCCATACACCTATCCCCTCATTCCGAAATTCCATGGAACACTATTGTAGAGCCAACAGTTATATCTAGGAGGTATGTTATTTCTCTCTAGCTTGACTCGTGCAGGCGATTTCAGTAGCAACCTAGCAAATTTTTAAAGTCTTCTTCTTGAGATTCAAAAAGTCTTGTCAAATCAAGTTGTAGTTTGCACTTACAAAGTATTCCCCAACAAATATTAGTCACCTAAAGTCATTGTTGTGAGAGACATTGCCATGTGGAAAGAAGGAAAGATGAAATGCAATACTTAGACTTTATAAAATCTATGACAAATTTACAAAATCAAAGATGCAATTACAAATTTTTTTAGTGGTTTTAAAAAATCAAAGATGCCATATTATATTTATGGAATTTTGACATAATCATTTTGTTGAGTAATATTAAAAATCTTTTACAAATATGTAAAGTTAAAGTTCAATATTCTTTAATATGGGTACAAATTGTAAAGTTTTCAACAAGATGAGTAATGTCCTAATGTTAAATAAATAAAATTCTAATTTCGTTAACATTGCACCAATCACTTGCAAAGGCTCTTATGCGCTATATTACTCTAGAGGGCAGATATAAATGGTTTCACTCTTACCTTTTCTCCATGCTTAATCACCTTAGGTACAATGTTTGCATGAATTTTGCTTTTTGGATTTCTTTGTTCCTAGAGGAATCTATTCAAAAGGTGCTTTTGGGTGAAAAAGACTTGCCCTTGCATCAAGGGCTTATCTATCGCTTGAAGTTAATTATTCCTCCTCTTTGGCTGGCTTTGAGTCCTCTACTACTGAGGACCCTTCTCCTTCCAATAACAAGAAAATGGTCTCCTTCCGCAATCCCTTGACGAGTGATCCCAATTCTTTCATAGTAGGCAATGATTTCAGCCCTAATTCTCCTGAGTTGGGCTTTGCCATCCCTGAATCCTCCAACTATCAGTTTAAAGGCAAGGTTAAATTGTCTTCCAACCCCCCTAGACCTCCCCATTTTGACCCTCCTCATTCTGAGAAGCCCTCTAAATTTTTTACCCCTCCTACTCTCTCCCAACCTGTTCAATGTTAAAGCCCCCATGTCTGTTGGGCCCTCCATTGCCCACATCAATCTAGAGACTCACTCTTCATCAACTCACATGGATTCCTCTTTCAAATAGTTCAAGCAAGGGAACCCCTACTGTAGATCCTGCCTTAGATTGGAGGAAAAGGTCAATACCCTCTTTAAGGCTATAAATGTTCAGAATGTTGGCTCAATGGCATACAACAAAAGATAAAATCTAGCAACTGGAATTTGTCACCCACTCTAAGTCCTCTAATTGGCAAAATGAAATGGTCAAAGAAGACATCTAGGATGAAGTCAAAAACTTGGCTAATAAATTTGATAAATGGGAATATTTGGAGAAAAATGAGGATTCAATCAAGAACAACCAAGAAATCATCAAAAACAATATGAAGGAAATCATTGGCTTTAGCAAAGAAACTGTGAAAAACTCTACCACCATGTAATGTCCCCATTTCCGGTCACTTCAGCATTGTAGTTAGCTCCTACTTTTTCGGTGATAGTCAACCTTGTCAAGAGGGATATTTGATGTTGGCAATGAGCTCAATTGGTCTTGAGGACTCCTATAACACTTTTTGAAGTGAATTTTGGCTTTTGGTGTGTTCTCCAAGATTCCTAGAGCGAGCATCTATATAGTAAGTCACCTGGTCAGTCCCAACTTTCATTATTCATCATCAGTATAATTCTAGTACAATTTTTTATTCCAATGCTTGCAATTTCCGCAACTCAAGTGTATTATTGGCTTTAATTTAATTATTTTACAAAAGTTGTTTAATTTTATTAAAATAATTTAAAAAGCACCTTAGTGCAATAGCTCGTTGGAAAGATAATTTAAAGTTTTAACTCCTGGACACATAAAAGGAGGACCTTGCTCATCAAATATATTTATTATTTCTTGAAAAGGTGTTTTGGAGCCAAGAAAGGGTTATTTAAATTTTTAATTAAAGTGCATTTTAAAATATGCCTTCTAGAAAGTTCGGCAAAAAAAGGTATAAAAGTGAATTTAACAGCTCACTTGCCCATGCTTGTTTTATTTTCTCTATTGTGAAATTAGAGCTTCTAGTTGGAGCAAAACCCTAGGATGAAAACCCTAAGGGAAATCAGTTTTGATGGTGAGATATCCTCCCTAGTTGGTTGCAAGAGGAATTATGTAGGTTTTACGCATGAGTAAGAATGATTGAAGTTTATACAAATTTTCGGAGGTTTGTAGGAAAACCTAAAGTATTATTTCTCCGATTCGAAGTAAGGAGATATCTATAGAATGGGAATTTTGGGTGATTTATGGAGACCATATCTGATGAGACTGCAGAATAAGATTTAAATATTAAATACATTTTATTTATATTTCGCTGACTACCCAGCCGTACTTTTTGTGACTCCCCTTAAAGGAATCGAACCATTTCCTAAAGATTGGAGAGGCCCGTACATTCACAAAGGCCTAGTAATGACGAGGGGCGATATCATATATGGGGATTGTTAAGCATGGAGAAGTCTGCCCCAGCCTACAATGGCTCTAAAAAGGGTCAGCACTGATGTTTCTAAGCGAGTTGCCACCTAATGTTGTTGCCGTACCTTCCAAAGGAGCTGCCGTACCATTCTTATGAGAGTTCAAATTGCATTTGGTGGATATTGGGAATATTTTGGAAACTTCATTAAAAAATCAGCTATATTTTATTAAGTATTGATCAATATTTAAAGTTGTTGCTGCCATATGTGATTTTCTGTGTAATATCATGCTGAACAGTAATACAATATATGGTATAAAATTTATCTGTGATCATACTTATGTAACAATTGGTATAAATAAAGTTATTAACTTTATGTGAAGATTGGAAAGAGGGTATTATGAGATGTGTTTGAGTTAGCTCCTTAAAATAAATAGGAATAAGACTCAGAACAGCTGAAAAATATAACCAGACCAGCAGCATGCCAAGTGTTTGATGAAATGACAGATGTCTAAAATTGTTAAAAATTGCAATCATTTGGTCAAGAAATTGGTAGGAGATCTTGCATACCACTCTTTATGTGTTTCAGTCTAAGCTAGAAAAGGGGAAGAGCTAAACAATAGGCAAGTACAATCAATGCTCCTTGATCTAGCTCAGCGAACAAAACTTGGGCTAAAAGAAAGATGCTAAAGGTAAAGCTATTGCTCAAACCGACCCCCCTACAGGCTATGCTAGTGCCCAAATCAACAATTCTATGGAGGCTACTTTTGAAGACGAAATGTAATTTTGAATCATGAGTGGTAGGCCATCAATGGCCTTAAGCTTCTCGTGGATATGAAGCTGGTTTCCTTTGGCCTTCTGTTGTCTCTATTGTTTTTTGTTGGTTTCTGCTAATTAGTTCTCTTTTGTTTTAGTTCTCTTGGTTTCAATCTCACTTCTTGTGAGACTCATTTTGTTTGCCTTTATTGTAATGGGTTTGGGCCCTTCCCGTGTTTATCTTAATCAAAAACATTGCATCAATCACACAATAGTAGAAACTTCAAAATGCGGAAGCATAAAACAAATACACAAAAAAATACACCTGCAAATCAGTTTCTCATTGCTTCAAAACACTCGCAAGGAAACCTCTACAACCTGTCCAATACTCAGTTGCACAAAAATCTACAACATGTACTATGCTGCTCTGGTATATAATTATATTACATTCTTCTATCTTGCTCATATATTTATACTATTCAACTAAAAATCTAATCTCCCAGAAAGCATCCTTATCAATTAAAAGAGATGAGTTGGAAGATCAGTCTAAGTCATGAGTGATTATCTACCACTTTATTAGACTTAATTAGCTAAATTAAAAACTCACTTTAAACCTTAAAAGTGAAATGAAAAATAGAATAACTCGAACCACCTGAACTACTTTCCAACATGTTCACACTAAAGTTGCGCAGAAGTTCCTATCCAAGCTAAAAACTCAACACTCTCTCTTAGCAAGGAAAAAATTCTGCACCAATCCAAGTTTGTCCTTGAAGACTTCAAACTTTCCGTTTGCTAAGGGCTAGATCAAAACACCAACTACCTATTGATTTGTTGCCTCCTAGAAACTAGAAGATTCTATTATGCTACTCATCAATGCTATGTAGTTAGGAAACTTCTTTGGAGGTCTACTCTCCTTGAATGTGCTCCTAGAAGCCTCAACATTCTTCTAAGCATCCCTCAATGTCTATGTGAACCATCGAGGTCTTCTAATAGACCTGGAAGGGGCTAAAGTATCTCCCTCCTCATTTGGAATTCGTTGTCCTAAACAAGAAGCCATTGGTATTTTTGGAGACCCAAATCCAACATTCAAAGCTTCTTGCTCCTCATCCTCTATCACTGGAATGGTCTCATGCGTCTTCTTGGATGCAAAGCCTTCCTCAAACTTAACATCCCTCCTAACTACTACCTTCCTCTACTCTAGAATTTAAACCTTGCAGGCCTTTGAAGTTTCATTGTAACCTACTAGAAGATTCCAACTTGGTCTTCTCCACAAGCATATAGATATAACCTCAATAACCCAAAATGCACAAATGACTCACCTCTAGCTATACCATTGAATGCCTATTTTGGTGTCTTGTCCTCCAAGATCCTGTAAGGACACCTATTTTGGATATAGACTTGCTATAACAAATCCTTCTATCCAAAGAAACATTGGCAAGTCCAAATCACAAATCATGGCCTTAACAGCCCCTATAATGGATCAAATCTTCTACCTTGCAACACCATTTTGTTGTGGGTTGTATGGAACTATTAACTCCCTCTTAATCCCTACTCCCTTGTAGAAACCCTTAAATTCCTTGGATGTATACTCTGATGAGCACACAGTTATACTGAGAGGGGAGGGGGAGCGCGGGGGTGAATCAGTATAACTCAACTTTTACTAATTTAAACCTTTATCAATCACAATAACAACTATGCAAAAAAAAACAATAAGAACAAGTTGCCACCAAGATTTTACGTGGAAACCCTTACGGGAGAAAACTATGGTACAAATAATGTACTTTATATTTATATAAGTTTACAATGATTGTAGGTACCAACCTACTAGAGGCACCAACCTACAAGGAACACCAACTCCCTAACTTAGTTTAGTAGGCACCAACCTACAAGGAGCACCAACTCCCTCTTCCAAAGCACCAACCTTGGCTAACAAGAGGCACCAACCTCTTATGATTAACTGAAAATCTGAATTCTGCTTTTTACTTCACTCCAATCCTTTCTTTGTGATGTATGCTATCACTTTAATGCCCACACAAGAAATATAATCTTTTGTTCTGATTTCACATCACCATTCTCTCACACACTCTAATTTTCAAATCTGAATTTGAATCATCTATATCATAGTTTGCAGACTCGATGGACTCGAGAGTCCATTGGCTAGCCGAGTCAACTCGCCACGGACTCAGGAGTCGAGTCCAGGAGAGTCCTGGGTCGGGACTCCCGAGTTCGACCTATGGACTCGGCTGAGTCTAGAGGTCGGACTCGGGAGCCCCGACCCAAGACTCTCCTATGCGGCCGAGCGCCAAAATGAGTTAAAACCCATGTTTTTTTTTACTTTTTACTTCATTTTAACTCGAGTGTTTGTGATTTTCAGGTCTGCAATTTGATTTCAAGTTGAAAGAAACCAGGAGAACGAGCTAGAAAGATCAAAATAGAGCCAAGTAAGTGATCTAACAATTTTTTATTTTTATTTTTCTTGCATTCAAAATCAAAAAAATCAAGAAAAATAAGGGGAAATGCTGCCAAATTTTTTTCTATTTTCCTTAATAGCCTAATTCCTACTATTTCTAGCTTGGTTTTGCATTCTTTTTTTTTGCAAATGTTTGAAACTTTGAATCACATTTATTTGCTGATTTTTTAGCAAACCCTTGCTGATTTTTTTTTCCATGTTGAACTTGAAACAACAATGTCGTCTTCAAATCCAAAGGGTGGTCTAGGAGGTTGGAGTTGATAATGTTGTCCAAATTATCACAGACAACGCAGCTGCATATGTAGGTGTAGGTAGGCTACTTATGGAGAGGTATCCCACAATTGCATGGTCTTCGTGTGCTGCACATTGCTTGGACCTATTGCTAGAGGACATTGGGAAGATTTCATGGGTCAAAAGAGTGGTTGAAGATGCAAAAAGTGTTACAAAATTTATCTACAACCATACTTGGGTGCTTTCTTTGATGAGGAAATTCACAAATGGCAAGGACCTTGTGCGACCTGGAGTGACACGATTTGCTAGCCACTTCCTCACATTGCAAAGCATTCTTGGTGCCATTGGTCATCTCAAGCAAATGTTTGTATCCGATGCTTGGAAGGAGTCCTCATTTTCTAATAGAGCTGAAAGGGAGAGGATTGTTGCCATAGTTTTTGATGAGACATTCATCAAAAATGGAGAGGAGTTGATGGGGGTAAGTAGCAATCACACAAAAAAAAATTATACATGATAATCTATTTGCTGTTTTTATATTTTGAGGGGTTAATTTTGTTATAATTTAACATTTGTTTTCAATTTTTTAGGTGACAGAACCTTTGGTGAGGGTTCTTCGAATGGTGGATGGAGATGGCATGCTAATGGGTTTCATCTATGAGGCCATGGATAGGGCCAAAGAGGCCATATCACATTACTATGGCTGCAACAAAAAGAAATATGAAATCATATGGCGCATCATTGATCGGAGATGGACAAACCAACTCCACCAACCGACTCATGCCTTTGCCTACTTCTTGAATCCGAAGTTCTACTTCTCGGACACATTTAAGGCAGATGAGGAGGTCATGGAAGGTCTTGTCACTTGCATTGATAGGTTGGTGCCTGATAGTGAGTTGAGAGATAGGGTGCTTGATTAGTTGGAGGTGAGATTTGTTACATCTTATTTATGAATTTGCAATGTTGAGCCTTGACTATCTATGAATTTTCTATATTTGATTTACTTTTTCTTTTATCTATTCAAGGTCTACAAGGGTGCAGAGGGGAGACTCTTTTCCTCCCAACAAGCAATTGAAAGGAGAGGAAAACAACCAGGTAAAAAATGAAATTAGAAACTTGATTCTTACATATAGATTTTTTACTTTATTCTTATTTCTTAATACTTATATTTTTTAAACATGTTTTTGTAGATCTATGGTGGGAGAACTATGGTGCTAGCACACCAAATCTTCAAAAGCTAGCCATACATGTCTTGTCGCAGCCATGCAGTACTTCTGGGTGTGAACACAATTGGAGTTTATTTGAAAGCATTCACACAAAGAAAAGAAACAGGTTGACTCAACAGGGCCTAAATGATTTAGTTTTTGTTCGATACAACCTTCGCCTTCGAACTAGAAAGGTGGAGAGTGTTTCACATGAGTCCATCAACTTGGATGACATTGATCCATATGGTGAATGGACTATTGATGAACAAAATGATGAGGCCGATGTCTTCCTTACTGATGAGGATCTTGCTGAATTAGAGAGAGTAGCAGTAGAAGAAGAAGCAGCAAGATTGGATGCCATGGAGGACGACGAAGACACATTTGAATATCATGTTTCCCCTGCTCGATCTCCTAGTCCTCGTTTGGATACTATAGCACGGGCACCTTCTAGTTCTAGGCCTCCAAAATTGAGTACCATTGGGAGGGGAAAGAGGAGGATGTAGATTACATGTGGTTGTTAATGATTTCCTCTTTTTGACATGATTATATGTAAACATTTATAAACTTATGATGCTGTTATACATTAAAACTATGAGTATTTGATGACTATGAATGATTAAATTTCAATTATTGAGTGTTTGATGATCATATGACATGTGTAATCTTTGAAATATGAGTGTTTGATAATCAGATTAAGCTCTTATGTTCTCTAAATGCATTAATTTGTTCTTGTTTTTTTGTAAACCTACGGTTTTTTTTTCTACCGAGTCTTTTCCCGAGTCCGTCCCGAGTCCCGAGTCATATTTTTGCGCTGTTGAGTCTGCGGTGAGTCGGAGTTTGCAAACTATGATCTATATATATTCTGATCAAAGATAGTAACTCTTTATTGAAGCAATATGTCCCTTTGAATTGCTGTCCTTTCCCAAGCAGATCGTACCATTTGGAAGAATGCTATTTCCCTTAACAAATAGTAATCACACCTCTTCAGATTTTGACTTGTCTTTTATTAATATTGATCACTATATTATTAAATAAATCTTTGCTTTTATTGTATTGCTGCCTTTTTAGAAGTAAGTCACACCTCTTATAAGTAAATCGTTGCTTGTAAAGACTGTAAATATAATCGCTCTTTTGTCTATTTTATTTTATCTTTATCCATTTTGTTTTTATTGGCATTTGTCTTATGTGACTTTGCTTTAGACTTTTCCTTATCAATCTGTCACACCTCCTTTTTAACTTCCGTCTTTTTTTGTATTTTGTCTCATGTGCTTTTTGTCTTTTTCTTTAAACAAAACTAATCGCACCTTTTCACTGTTTCTTTTTGCTTGATTAAATCTGACATTTCATTAAGGAATCATAAACTTGTTGTCATGTCCCTGAAACGTGACTGAAGATAACAAAAGGCATATTTAAAATATTAACTGATTGATCCCATTATAATTATAATTGTCAGGACAATATTAAAATTATAAGTATTAAAATATAGATATTAATAATTTAATGATCATTATGATATTAATAAAATAAATAGTGACAATTTAAATAATAAAGTAAACATTAAAAATATATAAATATAAAGATAGGAAGTATATAATAATATTAAATTACCAAATATAAATAATAACAATCATACACAAGAGAATACACGACCTCTACAAACTTGTGATCTCCCTTAGAATATTCAGCGGCTCCTTTAGGCAGGTCGATGAGCATTTTATACCATATAGGATTCCACGTCACCCTTAGGTCCATCAAAGTCATGATGCACATCAAATGTTGCAGCTATAATTAAACGATATTGGTCGCCTACCGAGACTTAATGTTGGCAATCGACAAGAGTTTACTAAATGCCAATCCTTATTGTCTTCATCCTGTCGACACCTTCTCTGATAGTATAATCATATTCCATGATTGCTGAAGATAAGAAGTTAAGGATATGATTAGTTGAGCGCTAGAAGAAGAGAGATGTCTGAAGCGACTCAACTCCTCACCTCATGCCTAATCGCATGCTACTTAAGAGACTCTAGTTCACTCAAAGGGAGAGAAAAGGGCAGGGAAATAAAGTAGATAAAAATAAGGAAGCGTTGAATAGAGACTGCAGACATGCCCAACCAGGTGAATTCTTTTCACATAGCCATCAATATTCAGTCTATCCCGAATTCGACATAATGATATTTTTGCAGAAATATAAATCTGTTTGTTCAATGCATCAATTCGATCTTTACATGATCTCCTAGACGTACTCTTTAATCATGTCCATTGGTCCGTCCAGTTTGTCTCCTGCTGTAATTAAATTATGAATCGATCCACTATGATTCGTCAACATGTTTAGATAAACTTTGCACTGTATTAAAAGGGCATTCCTTGATCGACCTGTGTAGAATAGCATATCCTTAGTTCGGTCATAGGGGAAGCTTTATCATGTATCATTCCTTCAATTGCTTAGGAAAGACAAGTGAAAGTTATCAGTCTGGTTATATTGCATTACTATTATGGGAATAGACATTGTTGTTAATTTAAGGAATTCAATAATGACTGACTACATTTAGAGTAGATTGATGTTGGATCCCTTATTGATAGAATGCATTGTTATTGGCCTCATAAATCATTGGCAACACATGGATAGAAAAGGATGTGATAAGAATTGACATAGATATGTGTATATTAATGTTGCTTCATTTACTTATGCATTTGATACATTATCATGATATAGCTCATTTAGTCATATGCTCATGTTAATACTCTCAAAAGCATAATGGATGAATATAGATGAATCAATAATAAATGCATATACCTATGGCTGTACAAAGATTGTCTGTGATGTGCTTGTAACCCTATTAGGAAGGGCGAAACATGAGTGAAGTGGTTTGCCTAAAAACCCCACTTAAGATTCCGCCCCACAGGCCCAAGGCAAGGGTTGGGCCATGGAGGGGTGGGGGTCCCACCTAAGATTCCGCTGCAGCCATGGAGGGGTGGTAGGCCTTAGGCCACTTTGAACTTTATGGTTCCCTTCTCCTAATAGGACAAGTGTCTTCCAAGGTGTTGCCATAAGTGGAGAAAGCAGGTACTAAGCCGTTGAAAAAAGAGGATTGTGGTGAACAACCTCTCGAGCTTGGCATGAGGGCTTCAAGGCAGATCCACCTATGGCACCCCTCTTATGTCTGCCTAACTGCATTTATGATTGTGTCTAATTTGGATACTCGATATTAAGGCTAACATATGGATGTGTGCATATGGTGAATGCAAGTATTAATTCAAGGTTACTCTATTGCAGAAGGCCATCAGGTAGGAAGTAGAGACCCAAAACCCCTAACCATCAAACAACTTTGGAACCAGATAGGTAAGGGACATTACACTTGTATCGCACCGCTTTGTTTACTTTAATTTTTGTTTGTTATTTATACATTAATCATAATGTATGTTTATTTTAATGAGATCACTTACGAATGATTAAAAACAGTTGACTAGATCAATTAGCTTCTTAAGTCTTCTTTTTCCAGATTTGAATCAATCTGATCTGTTTTACATCGATCTAGTTTTTTAAATTTCTTTTTCCAGATTTAAATCGATGTGTTGTCTTCTCTCTTTAGTCTTGATGAATCTGAAATGCATTCTTATATTTGTCTTCTCTACAAACATTGAATGGCCTTTGTATGCATTCCATGTTCTCTACAAATGGATCGGATCTCTTCATTTGCTGATGTATCTATTACATTCCTTGAACTTGATCGATTTGATGCTTGTATAGATAACCAAAACATTTTCAATTTATGTATGTTGTCTTCAGTTATGCTGATCTTCTATTTTACTTTGACATCAATGACAAATTTTTCAACATACTCTCCCCCTTTGTCCGTTCTCGAGACCCCAATTCCCTGTCTAATTTTCAACAAGAGCTTTGAACTCTTGAAACTTGCTAAAGATCACATCCTTGGCTTTTAATAAGTAGATACACATCTTGCAAGAGAAGTCATCAATAAAGAAAACATAATACATGCTACCTACAATTGATGCTACTAACATAGATCTACAAACATCCAAATGCACCAAGTCTAAAATCTCCTTGGACCTATGATCGTTGCTTGGGAAAGCAACCTTGACATGCTTGCCAAGTGTGCATCCTCTACATACTCCCTATTGTTCAATATTGAACTTTGGAAGACTCGTAACAATATCCCTTAGAATAGGCAATCCTTTGTGATGCAAATGCCCCATCCTCTTGTGCCATAACTCGCACAGATTGTCACTATTAAGAACTATAGCTAGAATTGGTTCACCTAGTAATCCATATAGATTTCCTTCTCAAACCCTTATAACCTATGTGGTAACTGGGCTAGATTCCTTTAGTCTAATATGAATTTGTTGATCCTTGAATTCTACTGCAAAGCCTTTATCCTCCATAACCAAAACTGGTAGCAAATTCTTCCTAAGACTAAGAACAAACAAGTATTTCATTGTAATCGAAAGGAAATTGTATCGACTATTCCTACTAGATACTCGGCATCATTACCAAGCTCAACTTGCACTCCAAAATTACGTTCCCTTAAGTTGGTAAAAAATTGTCAGGCCAATGTTATATGTCTTGATGCCCCACTAACCACATACCAAGCATTCCTAAAAGTTGTGCTGGTAGAAAGAAAAGATATCATTGAGAAATCCTTCTCAAACTTGGCAGCAAATTTGTTCATCTAAATCTTTGCAGAGGTTGCCAATTCCTAGTGATGTTGCTTCCCTTTGTCCTTCTTATCTAAACATTTTGATGCATAATGACCAAACTTGTGACAAATGAAGCACTAGATTTTACTCAAGTCCTTCCTTGGTGATGAGGATGAATCCTCATCCTTACCCTTATTGTTCCCTTTTCCTTTATTTCCCATCATCTATCCAAAGAGAGCTAAAGTATCATCATCACCCTTTTTACTGGCTTTCAACTCCATTCAAGTTTCCTCTTGGCTAGAGTCATCTCACAATCTATCAAAGGAAGGAAGTTTCTCCTAGGCACAAATACCCTAAACAAAAGCTTGCTATGAAGATGAGAATCCATTCAAAGCTAAGTTCACTAGCTCTACATCTTCAACCTTCTCCCCACCTGCTACAAATTGGTCACAAAGCTATGTGACCCTCATCAGGTAACTAGCAATTGTATCTAATTTAGTCATATCTATGGATTTGAGTCTGCTTCTCAATATCTTCTTCTTGTTTATCTTCTTACTCTGGAAAAAACTAACCAAAGCATCAAACATCTCCTTGGTTGTTTTCTTTTTAGATAAATGAGGAACTAAATGATTTTCTACCACATCCATGATCATCTGCTTGGCCTTTATCTCTCTCTTCTTATGAGCTGCCAACTGCTAAGCAACTGTGAGTGTAGGCACCACATCATTGACCATTTTCAAAAGATCATTTTCCTCCAACAACAAAGTCATCCTAACTTTCAAGGCAAGAAATTTAATACAACCTCTAATCTATCCTCAAACCTGAGGCTAGCTGACGCCATTCAAAATATTTTTCCTTTCAAAACAAACTCCTAGATCTGAAAATTAAAAAACTACTCATTAAAAAAAATTAAAGTCCAATACACCTGTTATAATCCCTAACCATGAAAGTTGATTAATCCTAGTTCATTGCTGACCTAGCCGTTGCTGTATACCTTGAAATGATCCTTCCATAGTGGTTTACAACCCAAGCCATTGTTTTCAAAAACCCATGGTCGCAAGTTTTTACTATCTTAAAAAAATAGTGAGATCAAAACTGAAAACCCATCAAAGGTATTTCAAACCCCAAACACCATGGATTTTTGCATTAAAAAATAACCCAAAATCTCTAATGTATGCAGCCACATTTTTCTCTTAAAATAAATCACAATTTTTAACTAAAACCAAGCTACATGATTTCTTTTATCCTTACATGATTTTTCTCCTTCACAAACCTACGATTTTACAAGAAAACCCAGCAAAATTTTCTCAAAAAAAAACCCTGAAATATTCCTTTTCCTAGGCTGCACAATTTTCCTCTTGCCCTTCTAGGTCCAATACCATGTAAATTTTCCAACAAGATGAGTAATGTCCTAATGTTTAATAAATCAAATTTATTTCCCTAACATTACATCAATCAAACAATAGTAGAAACTTCAAAATGCAGAAGCATAAAACAAATACACAAAAAATTACACCTCCAAATCAGTTTTTCATTCCTTCAAAAAAATTAGAAGGAAATCTCTACAAAATATCCAATACTCAATTGCACGGAAGTCTACAACATCTATGTTGCTTTGGTATATTCCATTCTTCTATCTTGCTCCTATCTTTATGCTATTCAACTAAAAATATAATCTTCCAAAAAGCATCATTATCTCTTCTTATAGAGATGAGTTGGAAGATAAGTCTAAGTAGTTAGAAATTATCTACATTTATTAGACTTAATTAGCTAAATAACAGACTTTCACTTTACTCCTTAAAGTGAAATGCAAAATAGAATAACTCAAAGCACTTGAACTACTTTCCAACACGTTCACACTAAACATGTGCGGAAGTTTCCATCCAAGCTAAATAAAAACTCAACAAGTATTTAGGATTTTATATTATGTTAGAACTACAAATTAAACAAGTTGATATTTGTCTATTTTGAAACAAAAAGAAATTAATAAGTTGAGGATAATGGATCCCTCTCCCTTTTATATTAACTATCATCAAAAAATACATAGATTGAAACAAACCAAAGCTAAGGCAATACCATTGCAACTTACAAACCTTGCTTGAGAAAGACAAGTAACACCTTACAAAAATTGAGCCAAAACGTCACAACATGTAGGCACATACAAAAAAATTGAACCAAAACGTCACAACATGTGGGCACTAGCAACCAAAACACCTACATCTCCAACAAGAAGTAAAGAACAAAGACATTTGCCTACCCATATACAACACCACTAACCCTCAAACGTGAGTAAAATCATATTCAAACACACGCAAGAGTCAACCTCCTTCCCTTACAATAAAGGAAAGCCTCCATGGTCCACTAGGAACCATCACTAATTGCTTCCTTGACTTCCATATGAAACCTCTACTTCATTTTTCCTACCTCTATGCTACTTCTTTCAATTAGTGGAGATGAGAATGTTCTAAACCATTGGAGATAAACCTCCCAAGCAATCACCCAACTCCTAAACTAGAAGAAGAGCCCCAAGCTATATACTGTGTTCTTCACAATTTGAAGAGAAGTGTAGGAGGAACTACTGTTTTTGCTTCCTCCTCCATACAAGAAACATAGCCACCCTAAATATCCTCCCGTTCAATGCCACCACTAAAGAGGAAGAGAAAACCCTAATTCAATAAATTTGCACCTATAAGAAAAGAAACTTTCAACTAGGTATTTGTTACCAACAATTGTTGTGTCTTCTATTTCCTCCTTCCCAAACTTTTACTTGCACTTTCCTCTAGGCAACAATTTTCCTCTTAGATTTAGCTTTCTATTTGAGAGATGGTTGAAGTTTTTGGATTTAGTAAATCATCTTCCTCAACCTCCCTTCTTTCTGAGAGCACCAAATCTT
This sequence comes from Sequoiadendron giganteum, assembly GCA_007115665.2. NCBI lineage: Eukaryota > Viridiplantae > Streptophyta > Pinopsida > Cupressales > Cupressaceae > Sequoiadendron > Sequoiadendron giganteum. The sequence goes on from CM021109.1 coordinate 160,958,613, forward strand.
CATCATATATCAACCAATAATCATTTTCACAAGGCAAGCCCAAATTTGTTACCTTCTCAATAACGAACTCCCTTTGACCCTCCATACCAAGCCAACCAATTCTCCTGTCATGGATAAGGAAGAGAACCTTGTTGAATCCATTGAGAAGCTCCACAAGTTCCCTTGAATGAGGTGTTAGATAAAGTACCCACAAACCCACTTATCAAGTAAATCAAATTAAACATAATTATTAAGCATTGCAAACATTTCCACATCAACCCGTCGAGGTGATTTACACATTAATCATATCTACAAAAATTTCAACAACATTTTGACATGTAAATAGCAAATAAAAAAAGAAAAAATGAGATTGACAAAGGGGAAATCAACATCAAGAAAGAGAATGACGTAGATATACCTTGGAAAAACCCTTCTAGGGAAAAACCAACCTCTAAACTACTTAACCAATGTATTATTTAGCAAGAATACACCTGTTACAATACAATATCAAGCTCTTACCTCTAGGGAGATCAAGATCCTCTTCCTTTGGTAGAAATCTAATAGCATAACCCTACAAAAGCACCTCTCTTACATCCTCTATACCATGCCTCCAATAGATAAGACTCAAAGAGGCCCCAAAAACCACCATAAGACATTGCCATGGCCCCAAACAAGGTCCAAAATACCATGGTATGAATTCTCACAACCCCCATATGTGTGGAGCCATCCCAAAATAGAAAATAACTCTTCCACAAGCACTTCCAACTATGCAAGTCGGCATATGTAACTCCCAAGCACTCCCCCATTAAGCATTGATTACATCGTATGCCCAACTAATAATAGAAAATGATCTTACAAGTCCACTATGTACCCCTTAATCAATGCGCTTACATGTCATAATATCTCTTACACCATATCTTTGTCATAGATCCTCTTGGACATCATTCATGGCAAGATATTCTTTTACAAACTAGTTTACACACATAAATGCCAAAATAAAAATAAATTACACATGACATAATGGCCAAGACATAAGTGGACATCCCATTTCATGAGGACACATAAAATAATAAATAATTAAATATTCCCAACATAAGGAAGAGATCTTTCACTTGATCTACCATAAAACAACCATAATTCCTCCAAACGAAATCCTTGTCAAACTTCCTTGCTTTCAGGATCCATTTCTGCAATCAAACTGGAAATGACCCAGGAATCTTGGAAAAATGGCGCTCAGTAATCTTATGCCCTATCTTATTACAGCAGAAGCATCCAAAGATAGACCTCACAGCTTATTGAAGTCAAGATTCTTGTATGGACAAAATACAAATAGAATGTTGCAAGGGTTTGGAGATGTCAACAAAAACATTTACCCTGATAAAAACTGTTCTGAAAACTATCTTTATTGGAATCAATCCTCACAAATTCTGCAATCTGCTCAGCCATCAACTTAATCAAAAGTAAATTTCCCAAAAGTAAAAGAAGTCTCTAAATGCAGATCCAGAGGGCGGCCCATCAACTTAAACAAAACTCATTTTTTCTCAAAAGCAAAGGAAGACTATAAAAGTAGATCCAAAGGAGGACCCTGATGATAGTCTCTACCTCAGGGTCAAAAAAGGGTTTCCAAGGGCATAAACAAACACCTACCATGCCAAAGAACAGATGATCATTGTTCCAGACAAAGTTGCAATCCTCCTGTAATTAGAACTGAACTTGAAATAAGCCTCTAGATAGCAAAAACAAAGGGCACTCAATGTTCCTCCAAGTACTCTCCATCCATCATTCAATCTCAGCAACTAATAGTCTTCTCCACACAAATCTACACACAAGGGATCTACAACCTAAATCCTTCAATAGCTGATCAACACAATCCTCAAGAAGGATTGGATCTGAAATATCCTCTCCTAGCTTGACCAGGATGTCCCCAAATGAGAAAGACTCCTGCTATAAACAATCCTCAACCCTCGATGGTCCACAGCTCTCAGACCACTCCTCATCTGCACACTTCTCCTTAGTAATACATGCATGAATCTGTCACCCTTACATCCTCCCACCACTACAATTAACCTACCAAGAGCTCAGGGTGACTACCCAAGCATGAGGAACCTTCAACAAAACAGAAGATTGCATATTGGAAGCTTTTGAAATCTGAGACTTGCAGAAAGTACTGCAGCAATGGAAGGGGTTGAAATCATTCTTGCATTCAAGAAATCTTCTGGCTAGTAGAATCCCTTCTAATAAAGGCAGCAGAACATCCCAAGTGATATTAACTAGAGAACTGGAAGAACTGAGGGAACGTTTCTCAAGGGAAGAAGCATCTAAGGACAGCATGCAGGTTTTGCCCCTTCCTTTCAATCTGCAGACAAAAACACTCACCTTCTTCTCCCCCACCACCAAGCCCCCCTTCCGAACACTAGCATCTAGCTGCCTTTGACTGAAGATACATCGCCTGGGACCTTTGACAGCCTGCTCATTATTTTTTTAACTTTCATCTACCTCCAATCCACCTGCTTCGCCAGGCACTAACCTTTCCGCCCTACTTGCAAACACCATATTTTCCATATTTATTTTGAAAAATATTTAATATGGTTTAATTTAGAAAAATATTAAATAATACTGTCTAAAAAATACAATATATATTATTCAAACTAAAAACATCAAGACAGGAATCTGTTAACAAAACATTAGCTTTTTATATAGTTTTTTGTATTTCTTTTGTTTAGAACTTTAGAACAGTAAAAAAGTAAATTTCTACCATTTGTATTTAATTATAATATTTTCTCGAATTTTATTGATTGGTGAATTTTTTTGAATTTTATCCTAGTGGAACACAAACATAAATTCAAATATTGCAGCATAGCTTCTAAGAAAGCAAAAAACAATTGTTTGCTTATCTTTAGAAACATGAAGAAGAAACCATAATAAATCAGATAAATCAAATGCCATCATATTATATCCATTCTTTTTTTCATGGAAATGCATTGTTTACATAATCTTAGCACTCACAAATGAATACAGAAAAATTTATGAGACCCTTGAATATACACATCACTAAGGTAAATCAAACAAATTTGTTCAACCCCATAGATTGAACTAAGTACAACAGTTCATTGCAGAAAAAAACAAATATGTTTTAGAGAAATCATTAAGTCAAATGAAAATAGTTTGAGATTAAATTCTTACATCTCAGTAGAAGGATAAATCAATTTGTATAAGTATAAAAGAATCAAATTATAAAAGTATGCAATTGTATAAGTATGAAAGAATCAAATTGCAGTGGTATGAATCAATTCATAGAAGTATGAAATGATCAGATTGTCTGGGCTTGGGAAAGTAGTTACAAAATGGACTTAAGTATTGGAAACATAAAATTGAAACAAACAGAACAACCACAGTTTTTCTACCCTTTGCACTCTTTTCATGTAGGCAAAACCAAACAGAGCATATCCATTTTGATACATGTACGTGAAACACATTTAAGACAAGACTGAAAATATCTATAAAGTGCAAAAGGAATATGCACTTTCTATTATTGTATCCAAATTTTGTGGATTTCCATAAGGATGCCAGGTAAGACAACTCTTGTTGCCATTGGCTCATATAAAGGAATAAAATCCCCTCAATATGAATGAAGTTCAATAATTTGATCTCTCTAAAAAAGCCTCCCAATATTTAATTCAGATAAGGTTCAAATGTTCAAAGCTTCAAGCCATGTCATTCAGCTAAGGCAAGGGAGCTTTACCCAGTTTCTTTCTACGAAGTTTGCAAGCACATTGGTTACTACCCCGTGAGTATTTCAAAAGATGAGATCTTCTAAAAACTAACATAAAGCATTGTCAAAAACATCCTAGATAGGAAATCAACTTAAAGCTAAATACTCACTCCAGGAATATCTGCTACATATTGTCGAGGATTAACCTGCCGCACTGCCAGTTGACAATCCTGCCAAGATAAACCAATTTCTCATGTTAATCTTCAACATTTTACACAAAACAATTAAGTACCTTACACGACTAATATTAACAAAGTAAATGTGCCTATTATACAACAAAATCAAATCTCACCTGATGTGTTTCTGTAAGTTTAAAAAGTCAGATAACTCTAGGCAATCGATTGAATTACAAGAGTCTTTTAGAAAGACTTATAAATATTTCTCACATTCATGTTTAGCATCGTCACTTTTCCCTAAAAGTTGTACAAGTAATCTGCTTCGCATAGGAAGTCATGAAATCTTTACATTCAGATAGGATCAGGTGTCTTTAAAAAATAACATTATGGAGAACATAGGAATTATCCTGTGCATTTGTTTATTTCGGGAGTAATGTTCCATTCTTTTGGTTGTACATAACAGATCTGATATTTCCTGCTTGGTGGATTTGTCTTTAGTTTTTGCATGGCTGGTAAAAATTTTGAATGAAGATTTTTGCAAAAAAATATAATTTGTCAAAATTCTTCTAAATAACCTACATAGAATTTCCAGTAATCTACCTCTCACATTTTAATCTCTATATAGATTGCAATCAATTGATTATACTAACAAATTACATAAACAAATATTGAACTAAACTTCGCAATAATTTATCTTGGACTTTTTTGTCCAGCATTTCAAGTAACCTATCTCACACATTTTGATACAAAATGCAATCAATTGATTGTATTAACAAACCACGTTAGCCTTTCCCATGAAAGGGGTAATTGCAAATAAGAAGATATAGAAACTTGAGTGAATGGCTTCCTCTCAAGGAAGGTGTCCTAAAGTTGAATTTCAATGATGCTTCAGAAAGTAATCCGGGTATGGTAGTTGAGGGCATTTCTATCGTGCAACCATAAGGATACCTTTGTGAAAGGTGGTCTCTCTTTCTAGGCTCTAAAACAAATGATGAGGAAGCTGTAGATCTTCTTGAAAGAACTAAATTAGCTAAGTTTATGGGATATTTGCAACTAGAGATTGAGGAGGAACCAAATTGTTATAAATGGTGGCATTCTAGGAATTGCCCTCTCTGTCAGATAGTCAAGCATTGCAGTCAACCAGTATCAAATAGCTCAGCTGTCCCTATGTATGATGGAGCTGCTGGCAGAACTCCCAGAGACAATCAGTTCTCCAATTGTTAATGTGAACACCTTAAATTGTCCCCATCCTAACCACAACCAATTTTATTCCCTTCCAGTGTTAATTGAATAAAGTCAATCATTTAAATAACCTTCTCAATTGTCGTCCAATCATTAATTAATTAAATTGAAATCATTTATTTAATTAATTTATCATTTATCCCCCTTTCCTCTATAATCCACCCTAATTACATAAATCCAGCATTGATTTAATTAAAATTCACCTTTTGTATCCCTATCCTCCAAAATTAAATAAATACAACTTATTTATTTAATTGTTCCAAATTCCTAATCCTCTTGCATATTCCTAAGCATGGTCAAACTTTTCACTTCCCCACAAAATCTACTCATCAAATCCTATCCATTCATTTCTCCAAGAAAATCCTCACCCTTCATATGTCTCCGAAAAATGACTTTTTGGACTTCCAAAAAGTTATCTTTTTATCCTCACCCTTTATCTCTTTCTGAGACAATCTTGTCCCTCCAAATTCTTGTCCCTCCAAATCACTTTAATCCTTGCCCTATTTAACTGCTCCAATCACATGGTGCCACTTGGAAGCTCCTCTATCCAATCCTCTCAAAGTCAGTCTCATTGGAGGAAGTTTTGCTTTTCTTAACATCAAACATTGGTACCAAGAGAACAATGCTATTGCAGACCACCTTGCAAATGTTGGGGCAAATCAATTTCCGTTCACTTACAAGTATGGTGAGGTATGCAATGAATGGGATATTTCCCATTTAATTTTGGTTAAGCGAGTTCAAAGTGATCCCAGATCATTACCGATTTTTTGCTCACCCAATAATAATAGAATATGATGGTATACATGCTATATTAACTTTCAAAGCCAGCTCATAGGTGCTCACCATATGTTTCAGCGTGTCATATTGACATATCCTATTGTTTCATTATGTTCTCACCTATGAGATGTGGTTTAAGTAGTGATGGTGCTTCTATCTCTCTGCAGTTTTAATTTGCAATTTTGGTGTGCAGTACTTTTTTTGGAGAGTTGGCATTTGTGGTGTCTTTCTACTATTGTGTTGACAGGATGAAGTGTGGAAGGGCTAGTCAAGATATTCCTCACAAGGGTGGCATCTCAAATCTAAGACTTAAGTGCACTTTTAACATCAATAGTTATGTTTCCCTTGAGTTCATAAAGGAGATAATTGGTGCAGATGGTCTAGCTAATATGGTGGCACTATGTATGTGTGCTTTTATTGCAGAAGGTTTTGCTTCAAATAAGGAAGCTAAACTTGTTGACTCAGTTGTTCGTGGTTGGATCCTTCATTCTCTCTTGCCAACTTGTGAGGTTTTATGTGTAGAGGGAAGTTCTGAGGAGAATATTATAACCAAGAAGAAGGTAGCAAGGAAGAAAGTGCTTAGTAGCCCTTCCAAACATGTACAAGCTTCATGTTTTTGCTTCGTCTTGAGGACATTCCCATTTACTACCAAGATATAGCATTTTATGTTGCTAATTATGTTGTAGGGTTCTACAAACCCCCCTCCCACACTTCAGGGACAAGTTTGGGACCAAGAAATATTTGAGCTGCCCAAGGCAAACTCAGGATGGATCTAGGCAAACCCAAAGGCCACCCAAAAGAAAAAGGAAAGAAAAACATTTTTTTAACAAAAAGTATTGAATACTTAATGTCACCCTTTAGTGATAAAATTGTGAAAATGGCATGCGCCATGTAGGTTTGTGTGGTTTCAAAGGCCTTAATTGTGAAAACGGCACTAGCCCTTAACCCCACTAGGGGCATTGCCCCCAAACCCCTGTTAAGGGCACTACCCCTTGACCCCATTAGGGTCTCCATTCCCAAATCCCACTAGTTGCCATCCCCAAATCTAGGCCCTTAGTTCCCTTAGTTAAGTGTTGTAAGTGGTCAAATATAATTAGTGTAGTCGGCCGTAGTCGGCCAGTTGTTATACTTCAATAAAACTATAGTTGTAGTGGGAATAATTAATGACATGTGCAATCGGGTAATTATGTCCCAATTAGTTCTAGCGGTTGTTGTGGAACATCACGACGATTGGTTGCTCAACCACCGCCGAACGTTATATGTACTCAGTTGTGTAGTCGGGAAGGGGGGATTATGATTCCATGATTGATAGTGCGGGAATACTTTATGATTGTACATGGTGATATTTGCTGGAAATGAATATAAGCATCTCATGATTCAAGCATATTATGTTGTTCTATTCTATGTGTTGCATATAGTTCAGTTTACTTCTTGTATACGTAGTACGATGAATTATACTTAGAGAGTTAAACATTTGGTGTCGTTGCCTAAGTGGACCAACGAAGCACTCGGTGTAATGGCAACGTAATGGGCCGACCGGCGGAGGAACCCGTAGAAACTAATGAAGAAAGAGAGGACAACTTGACACGGGATTTGATAAATCTCTGGAACATATCCCTACGAGATCACGTACAGAGGGAAGCCCTCAGGCGAGAAATCCCTGAGGCAGTTGTTTGGGATCGACTCGAAGTGAACAACAAGGTTGATCACCTTCTCCACTGCATGCCAAGATTATTGGCCCGCCATTCAAACATCCTACAAGACCTTCAGGCGGAGGAGGAACAAGAACGCCAAAGGCAGCAAATCTTACAGCAGTACGAAGAACGAGCCAAACGGGAAGAGGAAGAACGAGACACTAGTCGGAGACGTACCCCTGGCAACCAACAATGATCGCGTGAAAGACTTGTAATGCCTGTACGGCCGAACAAAGACAAGAACCGAATACCATTCGGACACGAAACAGAAGACAAAAGAATTCGGCGATCATTGAGAGTATAGGAGCAAGAAAACCGGCGGCAAAGATTAAAACAAGTAGATAAGGAGTTGAATGAAGATTTAATTGAGATAAATCAAAGTATAAAAAGAACAAATGCAAATCTTGAGCAGATAGATCAATCTATCAGTAGAGCACATCAGAGTTTTGTGGAAGGGAGGGACGAGGAACCATTCGTCACCCCGTATGTAGAAAAATATAAAAGTCGAGAAAATGAAGATGAATTGAGTGGTGAACTTGAGAACAGCATCCAACGCATTCGAGAGTTGTCCATATCAGACGACGATGAAGTGCGGAGGACAGGGAGATCTGAGCCCAAGACCCCTTGGTAGAGGGAGAACCGGAGTGGACCCCAGGAAACCCAAGGTGTAGAGGACACTGACGGAGGACGAAAGAGTGACTCGTACGTGGCCGAGAGTGCAAGTGACGCACCGGAAAATAACGGGGAAACTAGTCCAGTCGGGTTCAATATACAAGGAGGACAGCGGGGCAGGATGGTGACTCCAGAATGGCAAAAGCTGCCGAAGTTTACAGGGAATGGGTCAGAGGATCCAGTACAACACTGCAAAACGTGTGAGACAATTTGGATAGCGAGTGGAGAAGATGACCCGGATAACTGGCTGAAAGCATTTCTGGCGACACTCAGAGATAGTGCCATCGACTGGTACTCAAAGTTGGACCAAACACAGAGAGCTTCGTGGAGGTTACTGAAGTAGGCGTTTCAAGATGAATTCAAACTTTTGAGGTACGACAGCGAAATTGTGGCCGAGATTTATAACACCAAGCAAGGGAAGCACGAGAGTGTGCGGGCCTACAACCGGAAACTGAAGGACCTGTTGGGAAAACTTGAGTCACAACCAGCAGATGGCTTAAAGAAGAGATGGTTTATTGAAGGTCTGCTTCCGTCGCTACGTAAGAAAATGAAGGTGGTACCTCCATCATCGTACACTGAAGCATATAACCGTGCAATGGATATTGAAAGCGAGAACAAAACATCCTCTAGAGGGAAGAAGCATGATGATGAAGAAAGTGCAGGGGATAGCAAGGATGAACCAAAAACCATACAAGCTTTCCGCCGTGACATGTTGAGAATGATGAAGGAACTAAAAGCAGACAAAGAAGGGTCTAAGGAGGCGACTGAACTATGGTGTATGGAATGCAAAATAGAAGGCCATACAAAGGCGAACTGTCCGAAGAAAATGTTCTATGACATCTGCCAAGTTATGGGACACTTCGTCAAAGAGTGCCCGTACAATTTGAAAACACGGAGTTCGCAAGTGTTCTTCACACAGGGGGAACAATCCACCCCTCCGACAACACCACCTAAACCTCAAAATAACAACGCATCCCCTAGCCGCTATCACAACAATCGGAGAAATAATACGCCAAGAAGCAAAATCCAATATGACAGCAAAGGTCGGCCCATGATTCGGTGTCGGAGATGTAATGAATGGGGTCACTTTGCCAAGGAATGCCAGAACGGTCAAGGCGCCGGGGGGAAACTATGCAAGTGGTGTGGTTCGGGAGACCACGAAGACACTGACTGCCCGAAGCAGAAAGGTATCAATATATTGGAAGTAGCCGACGAAGAAGTCCTGGCACTTACAAGGGTGCAGACAAAGAAGGCCAGCTATCTGGACCCTCGTACGGAGAAAGAAAGACTATGAGAAGCCAAGACAGAAGTGGAAGAAGCAATGGCAAATGAACAGAGAACTTCCAAAGCGGCTAGTACGCTGTTGCAGTCATAGTTGGAAAAGAACATCGTACAGCAGGTGCTTCACACAATTGTACCAATCAAGGTAACAGACCTTCTACAAACCATGCCTCAACTAAGGGTAGCACTCACAAATGTCATGACAGACGATACTCAGAGGAGTCCGAGCGAAGACAACGCAAAACCGACAGGAGAAACCACGAATCCAACGCTACTCGCAATAAGTGGCGGGAGGAAACCGGTTGTCGTACAGATGGAAATCCTGGGGATGAAACTCTCCAATACCATCGTTGATGGAGGATCGAGAGTTAATGTACTACCTGAGGATACATGGAAGAGCCTCGGGAAGCCCACACTCTGGCCGCCGACATTCCAACTGGTTGGCGCCGATCAACATAATATCAAACCGATCGGTACTCTAATGGCACAGAAAGTGTTGATAGGTACGCAACAATTCTTATTGAATTTTGTCGTCATCCCACTAGAGAGAAAAGCGTACGACGCACTACTAGGACAGGGATGGCTGATTTCCGCCAAGGCAAACCATAACTGGAAGAGGAATACGCTCTCGATCGAGAACCATGGGAAGAAGTATATTATTGATTTAAAGAACCAGGCAGTCAGTGAGGACTTGGCGTCTTCAGAATCATAATCTGACGAAGGATCGGATGTCGATGAAGAAGGGAAGATGATGGAGCCAAACGAGGAAGCCGTACTGGAAATTGGAAGTTGTTCGGAAGATGAAACCAGTTCACTGAATGGGTTATTTCACTGGCAGATGGAGGATTATGAAGTTTTCCACCTGGATTGCAACATGCTGCAGATCAAGGAAGGGGAAGAAGGCGAAGATAAGGGCTTAGCCAGTGAGACATTCCCGCCAGAGTACAGCGAGTATAAGGAAGGTATGGCAGAATTAGACGAGACGCCAACTCATAAGCTTGTACAAGACAAACTCATCAAGTACGAGGAACCAACACTCAAAAAGGTGAATCTTGGGGAACAAGAGAAGCCTAGGGAGATTCTCATTGGTGATGACTGGGACCCCATACTAAAAGCAGCGGCATTTAAAATATTCATGGAGTACAAGGACACCTTCGCCTAGACGTACAAGGATTTGAAAGGCATACCACCGGAGTTGTGCGTGCATAGGATTCCTCTCGTACCAGGAGCCCAACCCGTACGAAAGAGACCCAATAGGATGAATAAGAACTATGTCGCAAAGGTACAAGAGGAGATTGAGAAGATGTTGGAGGCGAGCATCATTTTCAAAGTGAATGTCAGCGAGTGGGTGTCACCGATTGTCATTTCCTTGAAGAAAGAATCAGAGCAAATCCGGATATGTGTCAACTTCCGGTGTTCGAACGGAGTAACTGTCAAGGACCCATTTCCAATCCCCTTCACTTACACCATCTTGGAGGTCGCGAGGCATGAAATGTACTCGTTCTTGGACGGGTTCTCCGGATATAACCAAATTTGTATTGCCGAAGAAGACAAGTTGAAGACAACTTTTGTGGTTGAAGATGGAGTGTACGCGTACAACCGGATGCCATTCGGGTTGTGTAATGCACCGGCCACGTTCCAAAGGATAATTTTGCACATATTTGACAAGATGTCGGTGGGCAACTTCAAGGCGTTCCTAGACGACTGGTCCATTTTCAGTGACAAGGAAAAACATCTTAAGGCTCTTGGAGAATGCATGGAGAGGTGCAGAGCAGCACGCCTCGCATTGAACCCAAAGAAATGCAGGTTCATGGTACCAAAAGGAAAGTTACTGGGGCATATTGTGTGCAAAGTCAGGCTAAAGACCGATCCTGATAAAATAAGAGTCATTGTGCATATGGAGGCTCCGGGAAACGTCATAGGTGTAAAGTCCTTTCTCGGCCATGTCGGGTACTATCGAAGGTTCATCAAGAGCTTTGCACAAGTATCATAGCCTCTCGACTTATTGACAAGGAAGGGACAACCCTTCATATGGACGGAAGAACAAGAAAAAGCATTCAAGGAACTGAAGGACCGACTAATCAGTTCACCTATCCTGGTGTACCTAGACTGGGACAAGGAATTCCATGTACATGTGGATGCCTCAAACTTCGCCATTGGAGCAACACTCGCACAAGTAGGAGCACACGGGTTGGACCACCCAGTATTTTTGCCAGTTGGCTACTCTCGAAGGCGGAGAAGAACTATAGTACAACCGAGCGCAAAGCACTGGGGATGGTTTACTCCGTACAGAAATTCAGGCATTATTTGTTGGCTACGCCATTCACCTTCTATGTGGACCATCAAGCCCTAATGTATTTGGTGAACAAGCCTATAATCCAAGGAAGAGTGAGTAGGTGGTTGCTATTGCTTCAAGAGTTCACATTCACTATCATAGTATGACCGGGGAAGCGGGGAAGAGCCACGTGATCGCCAACCAGTTGTCAAAGATACAATCAGGCGAACCTGCAGAAAGAGGGGTGAACGAAGATTTTCTCGACGCGCACCTGTTTCAGATTGCGGTACTCCCTTCATGGTATGAAAAGATCGGAGAATACTTGTCCACGTCCACATTTCCAAAGGAAATGGCACCGGCCGAGAGGAGGAAGCTCGTACTGAAGAGCAAGACATTTCAGCTAATTAATGGATTGTTATACAAGATGGGGTCCGACCAGATCCTCCGAAGATGTGTCATAGAAGAGGAAATACCAGGGGTATTGAAGGAAGCACACGAGGGTCTAGTTGGCGAACATATGGGCCCGGATGCTACGGCGAGAAAAATTCTCCTAGCAGGACTATGGTGGCCGACAATGCACACAAACGCACGGGAGTGGGTGCTAGGATGTGATACCTGCTAGAGGGTAGGGAAACCTCTGAAGCAAGATTTTATGCCACTCTATCCATCCCAACCATAGGAGTTGTTTGAACAATGGGGACTGGTTTTTATTGGGCCACTAAAGGTGAGTCACCTACACCGATGCCGATACATTGTGGTAGCAACAGAATATCTCACGAAGTGGGCCGAAGCACAAGCATTGCCAGATAACACAGCTCAGAGCACAGCCAGATTCATCTATGAGCAGATAGTGACACGGTACGGGATTCCAATCTAGGTTACGAGTGATCGGGGAGGACACTTTGTGAACCACGTCATCCGACTTATGACAACGGAGTTCCGGATATTTCACAACTTATCAAGCCCGTACTACCCACAAGCCAAGCACAAGCATTGCCAGATAACACAGCTTAGAGCACAACCAGATTCATCTATGAGCAGATAGTGACACGGTACGAGATTCCAATCTAGGTTACGAGTGATCGGGGAGGACACTTTGTGAACCACGTCATCCGACTTATGACAACGGAGTTCCGAATATTTCACAACTTATCAAGCCCGTACTACCCACGAGCCAATGGTCAAGCAGAGTCTACAAATAAGGTGTTACTGTCAATCATTCACAAATCATGTGGGGTAGAGGAAGCTGATTGGGAAGAGCGGCTACCAGCCGTCCTGTGGGCGTACCGTACGACGTATAAAGTGACAACAGGACACACCATTCCAATTGATGTACGGCTAGAAAGCAGTGGCACCAATGGAATACATGGTACCCAGCCTAAGGATAGCCATGGAGAACCGGTTAGGAGATACGGAGAGTTTGAAGGAACGGTTGTACGAACTCAACAAATTGGACGAGCAGAGAGTAATGGCACAGTGGGTCACGGAGAATTTGCAACGGAGGAGGAAGCACTGGCATGACAAACACCTTCGACGAATGAACTTCCGGCCAGGACAATTAGTTTTGAAATATAACGACCATAACGAGATCAAGCCAAGGAAGTTCAAAATACAGTGGTTAGGACCGTTTAAGATCAGAGAAGTATGCGACAATGGCTCTATAAAACTGGAGAACTCGGATGGATCACTCCTGCCTAATGCAATCAACGGATCAAAGCTGAATGTATACCGGGAGAGAAAGGAGGCGAAACACACAATAGCCATCAATATGCTCGGCTACGCCACCAAGGAAGATTGGCCTGTGCAGAGGGAGACACCGAGGGAGCACGAATGGGGCTTGGGGGGCCCCGGGTATGCAGCAGAGGGAGCTTGGGCAGAATCAGGCAGGAATCAGATTCATGGATGGAAATGAAGCATTTGTGGGGGGCAAACTAGAGTGCATTAGGGGGGCCAATGAAGGCGTCTTTCTCTCTACGCATCACGTCTTTGTCGTCTAAAAGAACACTCTCTGCCAGAAATGTCATACCCCACAACTGGTTTCCTAAAGCCAATACACATTACACCTTGTTTAGTCCTCGAAATTAAGGTGTGATCTGTATGTAGCGTTCAGATCATGGAAGAGAGACTGGTGGAAAAGAAAGTGGAAGGAATTGCAGTGCCACGGATACACAAGCACCTGACCAATGCAGTGTTCGGGACACCGGCGCTCTGGCAACGAATGGGTGGACACTGGAGTTATGTCGCCCCATACGAAGGCATATGGAAGGGGTATCTGGCAAAAGAAATGGATAAAGAGGCATAGAAGGAGAAGGAAGAACAAGGGGCAAGAGAACCCCAAACTGAAGATAATGACGAAGAAAAGGATGAATGGGACGACGAACAATGGGAGGCATACTTCGAAAAGACAGCCCCTTGTTTAAAAACGGTGGTCATGACAAAGGATAAATTCATATCACATGTGAAAGAGTATACAGAAGAAATACTTAAACAAATGAGAAGAGAGAGAAGGAAGGTGTCGAGGGTAAGGAAGATAGCAACGAAGGACGGACTCTAGAAAGTAATACCAAATCCAGCCGGACTCCCGACAGAAGGAGAAGATGTTACGTGGTACCAGCAATATGGAGGAAGGTATGTCGACGGCAGCTATAAAGGTACTGGTCCTGCTCCTTTACTTGATAAATGGTTTGATGTAATATACATAGGGACTTGTTGTGAAGAGGAATGTTATAAAAGATTTCCGCACACATGTAAATGGTACTATGCATTTGAATTAAAAGTGAAGTTAGGTGACGAAGCAAGGAGAACGAAGAGAAAAAGAGAAGATGAAGAGATAGGAGAGAGAAAAGAGGAGAGAAGGTGAGAAGAAAAAGAAAATAAGAAGCGAAGGAAAAAATGAAAAGCAAAAAGTGAAGAGAGAGGAGAGAAAAAATACGAATAAGGTGAAAAAGAAATCAAAAGAATTAAAAATTGAGAGAAAGAAATTTCAAAAAATTACAAATGAAATGGCCAATTAAAATAAAGAAAATGAAATTTGGCCAAGTTCGAGTCATCAAGAAGACACGATCATTTAAGAAAATTGCCGAGGAAAATAAAGTTCGGTAGGAAAATACACTTCGGCAAGAAAATAAAGTTCGGCAGGAAAAAGTTCGGCGAAAAATTAAAGATTATATAATAGGTCCATTTTAAAAAATTGCCAAGGAAAGAGTTCGGCGAAAATTCAAAGTAAAGAAATTCACTATAAAAGGATGGGCCACCAGAATCGTACGGCATAACAAGTAGGAGAGATTGGCGAAAAAGAAACCGTGGCAGAGAAGGTTGAGGCATACTCCGTACATCGTACGGCCTGAGGAAGGTTTGATCATACGGCTGGAAGGAGAAAGAGGAGGCATAGCATATGTACGACTTGGACTTGGCAAGGCAACAGACGATCAAACACAGCCTAGTAAAAGGTTAAGGAAGCACATACAAGGAGGCCACAGCGTATGACCTAACAAAAGGAAAGAAGGTTACACCGTACGGATTAGCAACAACTCAGGAGAACACATCGTACGCCTTCTTGAGGAGGAAATCAGAGAAGTGAAAGAACCCGTACGACTTGGCAAGAAGATAGCAAAGCAAGGCGTATGACCTGAGAAAGGCATAGGAAAGCACGTACGGCCTCACAAGGTACAGATTGATAGAGGGGATCACGCCGAATGATCAAGCAAAAGAAAGGAATTTGTACGACCTGGCAATAAGGTAGGAAACACCATCGTACGACTTGGCAATAAGGCAGGAAACACCATCGTATGGCTTGGCAGAGGCTCCATCATATGGTCTATGAGAAACACAAGAAGGTGCATCGTACGGTCAGGCAGGAGCATAGGAAGCCACATCGTACGTCTTGGAAAAAGCTCTGGAGGTTGCATCGTACAGTCTAGCAAGGAAACAGGAGAATTCGTACGACCTGGCAAGGGGAGAGGCAAGCACGCCAAGAGAGAACAGTCTGTACGACTTGGCAGGAAGCAGTCGGTACGGCTTGGCAGGAGAGTTGTAGCACAGCCAAGGAGAAGCATCGTACGGCCAAGACAAAACCCCAGAAGATTATCACCAGAGCAAAGCGTACAACTTAGATCCATTCCACAGTCCGTACGACCCATGGCAAATTTTCAAATCTTACGGCTGGTAGGTGGTTGGGTACGAACTAGACAGGACACATTCGTACGGCTGGCAGTTGCAGTTCAAATCAGCAAGGTATGGGGTTGTTTAAATATTCAAATTTTTTTAATACAACAGTTACCTCAATTCAACAGTTGCAGCAACAATCAAATAGAAGGTAATAAAGCTGGTGGTGATTGTCGAGACAACACCAAAAAGGACAAAGGGAAAAAAGTTGTGCAATACAAGCCAAAGGTGGCGCCGGCAGCAAGGAAGAAGAGAATGGATACTAATACGGACGCCATGACTTGGGAAAGCTTGACTGGCAATGAGTGCAAGCAATGGTGGAGGAGTACAACCGATGACCACACACTGAAGACTGCCTTGAAACATGCTCGTGTAGATAAGGCAATGCTGGTACCATACTTTAATGCCCGTGACTTTGAACCTTGGCTGAAGGCTATTGTGGGTAATTACTATCGACATTCACACAGATCCATCATAGACTACAAGGGTTGCCCGGTTACAGTTTCTTTTTGGGCACAGGACTTCGAGAGGGTATTTGGCATTCCAGCCACAAGGGTAGGAGTCAACAAGCCAAGAAAGATGAGTCAGCAACACAAAGAAATACTCATTCAACAGGTTTGTCGGAATGATTTGACAACCGAGGAGAAAGATACCATATGGAATGTTGGCCATCGAGGGCTTCGCAAGAGCTACCTAGCGAATGCCGAATGGAAGTGCTTGCTGGATTTAGTAAAATGTCAATTGACAGCAGCTAGTCGAGCATCAGATATCGCCATTTGGATGGTGGATTACATGGTAGGGCTCAGCGTGGGCAGGGTATACAATTGGGGGCGGCTGCTCTTAGAACGGATGAGGGAGTTCTTAGCGCAACCACACAAGGCATTTTATATGACACAACACACAATTGCCTTACTCCTGGATGCAATCCACACACAGGTACCAGAAGGTAGGTGTGGTCGATTGCAGCCTCTCAAACATCTGGATCCAGGGTTGCCGACAATATTCTACTGGACGGGACTAGAGTTAAAACAAGTTGGCGAAGGCTCTATGGCAGGAAAAAGAGGAAGTGTCGAGAAGCATCTGTGGAAGAAGACACATCAGCAAAGGAAGCATCGGCACAGAGTGGGGAAGAAGGAGAAAGGGAACATATTGAGTTATCTTCTTCGACATCAGTAGGGAGCTCGCCAGAAGATGAAGAAGTGTTTATGGCGGTAACTACGCAGACCGGAATGGAAATAGAAGTAGTAATACCACCATTTCAGCCAACAGGGTTCATCTTGCCAGCACCACTAGTGGGTCAGGGGAGTTCGCCGACTGTCACTTTCACCCTGTCGGCGTCGGACGAACATTGAGAGTGGCAGCCTCAATACCTGGCGCATTGCCAGGATGGGCACCGCTAGCAGCCACACTACCAGAGGTGACCGCCATATCCTCGAGTTCGGCAGCCTTAGGCGATACGGTACCACCGCCAGGATTCACAGCTACACTACCAGGGTCAGCAGTTTCAATAGAGGCAGCGCCAAGGTCGACGAATTCAAGAGAGAGACTGCTCGTTGTAGGAGATGGAGTACCTTCGAGAGTCACCGTGCCAGGCTTGGCAGGGACATCACCAGTGGCCCCCACTGAGCCGCCAAAGGTCTCAGGGACTTGGGGAACCATCACACCTCAGGAGCAAGTTCCTTTTGTTACACCGTCAGGAGCGCCAAGAGTGGTCCAGATTGATAATTGGTTAGGGGCATACGGCCTCAGAGTGGAGGTAGCCGAGACGCCTGGTGAGAGTTTGCCAAAAGGGTTGGTTGGTGATACGGATGTTGCAGGCTCAGCCATTCAGGCTCAGGAGAGTGATACGGCAAAGATGGCAGAGGAAGTGCACCAGCAGCCGCCAATAGCCACAGAGGGGATGGATGTAGCAGGAGATCCAGTGGAGGAGCAGCCAGTGGCAAAGGAGGTGCACCAGCAGCCGCCAATGGCCACAGAGGGGATGGATGTAGCACCTGCACCAAATGAGGAGGATGCACCTGATAGGGAGGATGATGATGATAGCAAGACTGGCGAGTACGTGGTAGAGATATCACAACCAGATCCATTAGACCCTTTGGGGACAGTGCAGAGATATGTGGAGGAGCTCCAACACATGGGGCGAGTACTGATGCAGGTGGGGCACATTTCGAAGGATCTCAAAATCGGTCAATCCCCACTAGTAGGCCAGGAGGTGCAGTGGATCAGAGGGTTTGTGCAGATGGGGTGTGAGGCAGAGTTCGCTCGCATTTTCACTAGCCAAGGTTGGCCGGCAAGCGAGACCTCAGCAATGCTCATAGCATGGCGAGGTAAGCCACCAAGGATGGCAAGAAGGGATGCTAGAGTCCTAGAGAGCCTCTACCACATTGAGCTAGCATTTCATGATGTCTTTTACAATGTGAAGAGGCATATATTGTCCGTCGAGTTGGCAGTGGCAGGAAAGGTGGAAGCTAACCGGATGCTGCAAAAGGTTAAAGAGGAGTCAACCATAACCATGGAAAATCTGCAAACTCAATTAGCAGAACAAACTCAGATAGATGGTTCACAGGTGAACTAGATAGTGACCTTGGAGGCCAAGGTGATTAGTTTGGAGGAGGGGAATCGCCAGAAAGAGGAGATTCGACAAAAGGAGGAGGAGATTAGGCAGAAGGAGGAAGAGACTTGGCAGCAAGAGCGGGTGTGGGAAGAGAAAATCAATGAGTTGGAGGAACAGTTGGTGACCAGAAACATGGAGGCAGACAAAGCCAAGCGCTAGCTGATGGAGGCAACCCACATGGTGAAAGCTACCAGAGAACGAGAGATTCTTGCCGATCGCCAGCTTCGCGTACGCACGGAGGAAGTAAAGCAATTGAAGGACCAACAACTCTTTTGCTGCTACCCTGACGTCATCAGTTCATCCAGGGACGTCCTCATTTCCCCCTTCCTGTCAGTAGATTTTGTACAACATCATTTCCTGTTTTTGTTGAGGCGACTTTTTTCGTGGGGGGGATGATGTAAGTGGCCAAATATAATTAGTGTAGTCAGTCGTAGTCGGCCAGTTGTTATACTTCAATAAAACTATAGTTGAAGTGGGAATAATTAATGACATGTGCAATCGGATAATTATGTCCCGATTAGTTCTAGCGGTTGTTGTGGAACGTCACGACGGTTGGTTGCTCAACCACCACCGAACATTATATGTACTCAGTTGTGTAGTCAGGAAGGGGGGATTATGATTCCATGATTGATAGTACAGGAATACTTTGTGATTATACATGGTGATATTTGTTGGAAATGAATATAAGCATCTCATGATTCAAGCATATTATGTTGTTCTATTCTATGTGTTGCATATAGTTCAGTTTACTTCCTGTATACGTAGTACGTTGAATTATACTTAGAGAGGTAAACAAGTGCAGCTGATAAGGTGCAAATAAAGTTGAGGATTTGGTCTTTGTGCACTCAACTTGCACCTCTTGTCACATACGAAACTTGTTTACAATGAAGGGATGATAAGGAATTGGGATCTGTTGTGACCTATTTCACACATCGCCCCATTGCAAATGGGGACCCCCAAGTTTTGGTTCTACCCTCTGCGTAACGTTTTGGAGTTCAGAATTTGAGTAATTTTCGAGAGTCAGTCCGGCCAAGTTGCAAGTTTGAACCCGTTTGTGTGCCTAAACGTCATGGAAGGGCTCAAAAGGTTCGGAAGACGAGGATCGCCTATGCTTTTGGTCATTTCTGACACTTCCTATTTTTTTAGGGATTCTGCTTTTTTGCTTTTTTTATTTTTGGCATTTTTAGGCCATTCTGGAGTTCCTATTTTTTAGGGATGGTTTTTTCTATTTTTAGAAAGTTTCTATTTTGGGAAAGTTTATATTTTGGGAAAAGTTTCTATTCTGAGGTCCCACTGAGCATGAAGTCAACACGCCTCCAGAAATCAGCATGTAAATCAAGGTAAATGGTAAAAATGGCAAAAGTGGCTAAGTCTTATGAAGTGTGCCCATGAAGGAATGGTTGAAGGAGGCATCAAGTCCGCCCTTGCCTTTGGCAAGCCAAAGGCAAGCACTGGCAAGCCAAGGTTGAAGTCCGCCATAGGCAAAGCAAGCCTCCAAGTCCGCCATGTAATGAGGAAGGGTCAAGTCCGCCCTTGGAATGAGTAGTCTCCAAGTCCGCCATGGAAAGAAGAGGGGTCAAGTCCGCCCAAGCTAAGTGAATGGCGAGACAAGAGGTGAAGTCTGCCCTTGGCACAAGGAAGGGTGAAGTCCGCCCTTGGCAAGACAAGCACAAAGTCCGCCCTTGGAAGGATAGATGGATGGCTTGGTGGAAGGTCAAGTCCGCCCAAGACAAGGAAGCCTCCAAGTCCGCCCTTGGAGAGGAAACCTTCAAGTCTGCCCAAGCCAAGTGAATGGCGAGACAAGACATGAAGTCCGCCCTTAGACAAATGAAGTGCCAAGTCCGCCCTTGTACAAGCAAATGCAAAATGCGCCTATGGCAAGAGGGGTATGAAGTCCGTCCAACTTTCAAGAAGAAATTTTTCTAAGGCATGGAAAAATGGAATTTGCCTAGAGAGAGAAGAGATTAAGCTGGCACGAAATTCACTCCTCGGCATGACGGAACGAAATTCAAAGGCACAGAATGAAGAATGTCTAGCAAGGCAAACACAAAGTCAACCCAACTCGGCATGAAATAAATTCCAAAGGCATGAATAAAAAATTGCAAAATGGCAGAGGAATCTCCAAGTCTGCCCAACCCAAAAGGAGAGAGAAAATGAAGTTTTTGGCTAAGTATGAACGTCCAAAGAAGCCAGAAGTCTACCCGGAGAGTTGAAAATTGACAAAGAATTCATGAAGCACATTTTGGCTAGGCAAATGATTGGAAAAGTAAATAATTCGCCATGGACAAACAAATTTGGCCAAGTGTCAATTTTAAACGGGTTGGAAATTTAATATTTAATATTTTTAATTATTTCCCGACACTTAGGAGATTTTAATTAAAAATTCAAAATCTAGAGAAAACAATAAATTACTGGGATGAGTAATTAATTTGCCTTAGGTAAAATTAAATTTGCCATGATTTGATAATTAAACAGGTTGAAAAAATAATTTTAACGATTAAATTAATATTTTTCAACAAATTTTGAATACTTAGGCAAATTTTAAAAGAAAAAGAAGATTTCAGACAGAGGTGGGGCCATGGTAAAAACTGGTAACTTGCCTTAACGATTCTGAAAAGAATTGGAAACTTGTTGATCGAGGAAGAGAAAACATTTCTAAAATTGAGAGATCTGAGAGAAAAGAAGGCACTTGCTATAGAAAATCGCACTTCTCAGCCATAAAATGAGTTTCAACAACTCATTCTTCACAATTTCGACTAAGAAGAATTTTATTCTCTCAAATCTGCAAGAAGTAATTTTCGGAGAGGGAAATACTGAGGGTAATGTTATTCTTCTTTAGTGGAAGAAGTATTTTTATGCAAGGACGTGATTTTTAGGAAGAAATAAGTTATTTCTTTGCTGAAAGTCGCACTTCTCAGCAGATTGGCGCACTTCCTTTGTCAAAATTTTCAGAAGTTGTGATTTGTTTGCAGCCAGAGGACATTCTCGGAAGTTTGGAAATTCATTGGCAATGCTTTTCTACTCTTTTCTAATCTTCTTCACTCATTCCGGCACGAGATTTATCCATTACTTGGTGAATTTGTTTACTTTCAACTTGCTTTTTCATAGAAAATTATATTTTAAAGGCTGAAAGTGCGAATTTATCAAGTAATATCCCAAAATAACCAGATTTTTGAAGGTTCTCGTATTAATGTTAGTTATTTTGAACTTGCAGGTTGATGACCCACCAGGGAGAGCCGTCCAGACAAGCGCTGATGAAGTTCGCCAGCAAAGGGTTGCAGCCGAAGTCCAAAATAAAATCAAAATGGAAGAATATTACGAACACCAACCTCGGGCACATCGACCTCAAGGAATTTAAACAAAGGATGTACAGGCACGACAGATTCTTGTCGACGTCTACCGCCCGAAGAATGATGAGAAACAGAATTTTTCAAGTTGTTGGATTCCCCCTTGCAATTGAATGTGCTAAGTTGATGGTAGAGTGCGCCCTTCACTATGACGCTCAAGAAAGAAGAATTGTTGCACCCGATGGAAGGATACTGGCTCATCTCGGAGAGTTAGCCATACAAGAAGCTTTTGGCATCCCCACATACCACAAGACTGCTTATAAAACTAAAGAGGATGCGAAGAAGTTGTATGATGAAAAGCTTGATCTCTGTGTCGCCAACATTAATAAGTCATGGCTGGACAAACCGAGAGCGTCAACCAAAAAGATGCCGAAGAAGTTGTTACGCACAGACTTCAAGGAGGATTATGAGGATATTA
This sequence comes from Sequoiadendron giganteum, assembly GCA_007115665.2. NCBI lineage: Eukaryota > Viridiplantae > Streptophyta > Pinopsida > Cupressales > Cupressaceae > Sequoiadendron > Sequoiadendron giganteum. The sequence goes on from CM021109.1 coordinate 160,980,964, forward strand.
TTGTCCTACTAAACAGGATAGTTGGCAATCCTTTGGGAGCACATTTCGAGACTTGGATGTATTATTTTATTGAGGAAATCATGGAGGGCGTAAAAATGTTCAATTGGTCGCGCATGATAAGCAACAGTCTCCACAAGCAGCTGGTCAACCTAGAGAAGACCAAAACATTCTATATGAGCTCCTACGTCATCTATATATTGGCTAGGACGTACAGGTATGCAGGCTTGATCTGCAAAGGCATAGTTAGCAACGGGGAAAATGAGTTGAAGTCTTACGACTGCTATCCACAACTGCAGTTGAGTGACAAGTCCCACTTCAGACGAGCACACGATGCCTTCCTCGTGTACATAACGAGGATACTTCGAGGAGGGACACACCAACGGCTAACTCATGAAGCCAAAAGTCTGATAGGCAAATAGGATCTTGGCTCATCCAGTATCTAAGGTATACATATATCAAAATCCAGGGATTCACTGGGAATCCATACCGATTGCCTATCTTTCCTACAAACAAGATGGTCCTGCTTGAAGTGTTGCGACAGTTGGAGGAATATTAGAGCTTCCAAAGGACGAAGCAAAAGGCGGCAATCACCTTTCCCTTCTTTATAGGGAACATGCTGGAGACATGTCCATCAGCACAGGCAGCTGAGAGCGCCAGGCTTGAAATACAACATTACCCCTTTGCCACTTATCAGTCTAGGGACAACTTCGACCCACATCATCAAATTAAGACAGTGGATGGGAGAAGATATAGGCATAGGGTCGAATTAGAGGACTTATGGGCAGACGCTACAGATGAGTTCGAAGTCAAAACGGAGAATGTGGTCCAAACTGCCTATTAGCTTGATCGGGACGACCGAGCTTTGTCGAGTGCCTGATTAGTTGGAGGAAGATGGAAAGCAAGTACAGTCGTACCTTGACGAGAGCTTGCCCTTGCCTGCGGTCAGATGGTGAGAACCCGAACATGCCGACCTGAACACCTTGATGAGACCAATCGTCAAGTACACACAATGGTGGGTCGACCAGCAGATCCAGGAACTGAGGCAGATGAAGGTGACGTTGACCTATGATAGGTTGGGTGAGATGGAATCCTACTCTTCGAATGCGGAAGCATCCCAGGGCGTAGACATGATAGAGGCCACTACTTCCAAGAAAAGGAAGGAGATAGTTGTAGGTAAGGAGTCGGTTCAGAAACAAACAAGGGTAGAGCCTTCACGCTCTACCACATCTAGAAACATCGAGGAGATTTTCGCTACCGTTGATGCTTCATTGGCTGACATTAGGGATCCTTCTCCGATTCTCGAGGACAATGTGAAGCCTCAACTGGACGATGAGGAACTACTGTCTCCCACAGGCACAGAAATACTAGGGTCTGATGATGATATAGGCACCCAAAATGATGACTTTCAGGAGGGAATGATTTTAGCCCTTCGAGGAATTTTGGACGCTCCCGACAAAGAAGGTATGCCGGAAGAAGATGGCATGGAACAACTCACAATCTCAGACTGGTTAAAAGAAAGGATGAAAATACAAGTGTCAATGGAAGAACCGGAAGAGGATGATACTGCAGACTTCTTGGCCAGACTTACACAAACTTCAGTCAAGAAGCCGGCTAAGAAGTTCTCAACCATACAAAGAGATGAGGCCGGCAATCGAACCGTACAGATTGCAGTGCCGACAGTGGACAAGCCACAGGAAGACATAGCCCCACATGAGTACGCTGTCACCACCATCGACTTGGGTCCAACCACAAAGGGCCAAGAAGTTGAAGATTTGGACAATTCAGTGTCCACCATCAAGTCGAGGTTGGCGAAAGAGGTGGCGAAGAGGAAAGAGTGCCAACGGGAGATTGAGTGCCTGAAGGAGTATATACAACATCTGATCAAGCCCCTTGATCATGATGACAAGGCAGCTCCCCTTCTCCCAAACTCTTCACAGGAGGCAGCGAAGGATATAGAAGAAGACAGGGTCACGGCTAGAGAGGCTAAAGAGTGGATAGCGGTCAAAGGCACAGAAGTTGATGCGTTCATGGAGAAGTTGACCTTGGTCTATGGTCAAGCCACTTCATTACTTTCTAGATTGGCCGCCTTGGCAGAATTGTGGGATGGCCTTCCGGATGTACAGCAAAGAATAATTCCTTGCCTTAGGATTCTGAAAGGGGTTCCAAAGCAGGAATTGATAGATGGAGGCATCATTGTAGCGGGAGCAGCTTACGATTTCCATTCCACACCTGGTATTGGGCTTTGACAGCACGAGGGGAGGTCTTGGAAAGAGTAAAGGCTGATGGGGTCAAAGTGGAAGAGCAGATTAGAGAAGTCCAGACCAAGGTCCTCAACATGGTTGCTGACATCTTGGACAAGGAGGTCATACGAGAGAACGACTTGCAGCTGGAGGCTTTAAAGGGTAAGGTACATGAAATCTTCTTTGCTATCATTGGGCCTATCTTGAAGCAAAACTGGGCCAAAATGGTGAACTTCCTAGACATCCGGGAATCTTTTGTGAAGGCTGAGCCAGAATGGGAGGACATCTTTGTCAAATGTGCCGAAAGTGTGGACGGATTCGAGTTCAGGATCGGAATGCTTCCACAAGTCACTATGGAAGAGGTTGCCTCAATCGTGTCTAGATTCATTGAACACACGGCAACGCGGGAGGATAGGGATGGAATTCCTTGAAAATAGCTCTAGGCGCCAACTCACCTTGTCAACTCTTAGTTCACTAATGTTATTTCAAGAAACCCTAATTAGGGTTTATTTGTTTCAATCTTGGTCATTGGCTCATTTTAATCTGAGCCATTTATTCATTTTTGAGAACTCTATATAAACTTGCGTGCTCTCATTTTCAATTTGTGAAGTGAGTAGTATGAGATTGTTGCGATAAGACTATTTCCGTTAATAAAAGCTCTAGTGCATGATTTGCTTAGAACCACTTTTGTTTTCAAATAGTGTGCGAGGTTTACATCTTCTCCTTCAACATTTAGAGTAAAGTTAATCTAGTATTTGATTTGTATGTTTGTTAGTGAATGATAGATTTGATAGCAATGGTGGATGAAATTAAGCTCATACTTTTGTTGAATAGATGATTTGTATTCAATGTGTAAAGTTAGCCTGAGCTATTAAGTTGTGGATGCTTAACTTCCGTTTGGATAATTGTTAATTCAAACATGAAAATCATTATCACCTCCATTGAAGATTGCACCCACTTTGCGTAGTTGTCCTAAAGGAGGCGAAACAAAGTGTGGTTATTCCAGTTTTATCTAGTCACTGCCGTCTCTTGAGTTCTTAGGCATAGCTTAGACCTCTAAACCCTTATCCTTTTGCCCTTTTCTTGGAAAATTTGAAATACCCGATGGAAAGAGCCTCAATGTCAAAACCGTCTAAGTCCTAAACTTGCAAATAAACTATAACGTAAGTCCCCTTGTGATTACTAGCAAATCACAACGCCCACTGGTCTTATCCACATGTCATGACCTGACTAAAGAAACATTGGAGTTATTGCATACGCATTAACTTTTCAAGAGAGGATAAAGTGTCCTTGGGCATTTTATTGTGTGTTCGGTGGGGTATTAAAAACACACACCAACAGGATCTAACTCTTTAAGTGTGCTGACTTGGGCGTTATTGTTGAACAATTTGCCAAAATCTCTTTAGATGAGGCAGCTTCTACATATGACATGGTTAGTGTAAGTGGCATTGTAACTCATTGTGGATCAAATGAAATTGAACCAAATGTTCACTTTGATGCTCTCAACTAAAGCGCAATATGAAGATATTGAATATTGATTGTAATTTTCATTGTGTGTTGACATTTGACAGATCACTAAATTATGAACTTGAGTATTTTCTTTTTTACAAATTATGAGATATTTAAATATTTTGTTTATTAGCGATTATGAGTATCACTATTTTTATAATTTTAATATATATAAAATTATAAATTACACATATATATACACATGAACCTGTACTCAGAGGTAAAAATATCATATCGGTGTACCCAAACCTTGCACCTATACTTGTCCCTATACCAAGACCAACAACTTAGGTTGATAACTTATGAGTTATTCTTCAAGATGGTTGCTTGGATATCACTAGTCTTTTCACCCTTCCAAGTATGTCTACCAATTGTATTTAATGGACTATTAAGAAATCCTTTATGGGGCACAAGGTTCAGGCTATTGATAGAGAGGATAGGGCTTATGATTTTCCAAGCAGCACATAGCATGAAAGGCGTTGGAGGTTTTTATGTTTTGTTGTGGTTGACATCATGCTTTCTTTCAGTGTTGTTTGTTTTGTAGTTGCCTTTATTAGCATTTCCCACTAGTAGTAATAGTCTTATAAGCTGTATGTCTCTTTGTATGCTTTTTAATCTCAAGATTGTGCTCCTATAGAACCCACACCCTAATTATCAAAAAAGATAAACCACATTAGCGAGGTAATTAGTATTCAAAAGCAAAGGATTGGTAATCTCTAGAAGATGCTTCCAAAGGAGTACTCAAAGCTCAATTTTGATGGGGGCCTCTTGAGGAAATCCTAAATAAGCAAGTGTTGGGTGACTACTGAGAAATTCTTTAGGTAAGTTTGTTAAAAGTGGCTCTTTTTTCCTAGACCATATTTCAATCATAGGCAAAGATGGAGGCTTTGTTGGGAGGTTTGAATTTAGCAATCTATGTGGGCTTCAAAAAACTTATCATTGAGGGAGATTCCCATTTTGCTCATTAATGGGTTCGCAAAAGGGGACATATTGAGTTGAAAGCGAAAAAGTTGCCTTGCAAAGGCTTGTAAACTAAGAGGAGGATTAGGGGAAATATTTTTTGTTCACAGCTTTAGGTAATGTAACAAACCCACAGACAAACTAGCTAATGCAGTAATAGATCAACTCCATTTTTTGCTAATGGTGTGTAATTTGGCCAGCCTTGTTCTAAGTGAGCAGCCCCCATGGGTTGGTTTCTAGGGGTCACACCCCTATTTTAATTTTTTTGTCTCCCAAGAATTCAATATTGTGATGTTAATTATAAAGAATTTAGGTAAGGTGGTGGAGATGTTCATCTGCTCCATTTATTTTTGGTGTGTCCTAGGGCATGGAAGGTTGTTGCCAAATATGATTTATGGTACGTGTGATCGGTGTTGAATGTTGTCAAGGAGCTAAGTATGATTACTTTATTTGATTCCCCTTGTCTAACACATTTGGTGAAACCATTAATGATACAAAGGAGCTTGCTCTCTATTTCATTTCTGTTCAATTTGATTTTGGTTAGAGTGTCAAGCGTGTAGCTTGAGGCAAGCAGGGCTCTACGTCACAGAGTGGCAGTTTGTAAGATGCAATCTACAAGGGTGCAGTTTCCAACTATTGCCTCAAATATTATTTTGCCTCCCCAGATGTGAAAACTTTGAAATTCATCAAATGAATTCTTGGATGGGAAGGAATCAATAAAAGAAGAATTTAGATCCAATGCCACCATTGTTGTAGACTTCGCAAAGAAATCACCAGAGGTTGCAAATCCAATCATTTGTGACTAATTTTCACATGTTCTCCCTGAACACAAGATTGGCTTTGTTGTTGAGGATGGTGGTATTGAGATGGCAGGAGAGGAGGACATAGTGAATGGAAAGAATAAAAGAGGAAATACAAGTGTTGCAGTAAGAGATTCAAACAGCATACATGCTGAAACAGGAGTTGACAGCTTACAACAAGGACATGGCTTTATATATCAGCAATTTGAGAGTAATGCATAGAAAAGGGTGGCTTGCAGTTTTGAGTTTCTTTACTCTCACAGAGTTGTCTGATAAGAGCTTGATCATGGTGTAGAAACAAGCAAAAGTGAAGTCCAGAGTCCAGTTTTGTTTTGCAGAAGAGTCCAACTTGAAGAATGTTGTTGAAGGGGACTGGGGGTGTTTTGGTGCAGCTACAAAAAACTGGAAGTGATGGTGAAGGAGCCCTTGCATTTGGAGGATAACTGATATCTATTGCATGAAGGGGATTCAAAGCCCTCCTTATCATAGATTGACCCAACTCCTAGTTTTTCTTTTTGGACTCAACAATGTATAGTATTTTTTTTGAACATTTATTTTTCAGTTATAAATTGTAAAGTTCTTTTCTGGGGCTGAGAGAGTAGGGAGATGGGTGTTGGTGTAGGGCCAATGTAGAATGTAAGGCAGGAGTTATATTTGAGGGAAGTTCCAATGACAAGGTCATCCGCTTGTTTTGTAAAATGAATATGTTTGTTTTCTTATATTAAAAGGGTGTTGCCCCAATAGAATCCTCAATTTACAAATTTAAAAAAAAAATTAAATGTCAAATAAACCTTCTTAATTGTTTCCTAATCATTGTTCTACAATTCTTAGCCAGATTTTAGTTTCCTGAATATGAGTGAGGTAGCTCACTACAAATGTTGGGCAAAACATATGCACATGTTAGCAAGAAGGGATTTGACAAAGTCTTGTACATATCTGGAAGATTGGTTTTATAATACAAGCTTCCAACAATCTGCTAGGTTTTTACAGCCTATTAACCTAGCAGTAATTTGGAAGAGTATTTGTTTCCATATTTGGAATATGTTTCCAGTTTTATTTCAACTGAAAGCACTATCATAGGCAACAAATACATCATCTAATAACATTCTTCGGTTATCAGCCATGCCTTAATACTGAGTGAATCTTTATGATCTACATTTCATGAGAGGTTGTTCACATGAACCAATATCTCATCAGTTTGAATGATCCACCTTGCACTCATTGAATCTAGCTGATGCTCACGTGGGCAAAACATCTAAATGTCCTAAGAGATCACCCAGTACCATGTCTCTGACTTCAAATACTTTTTCAGTGTGTCATTGGTCTGTATGGAGTTTCTATTGGTTTTGAGCATGCTAAAGATGGTCCTTAAGAGATTTATTTTTCAGTGCATCATTGGTCTGTATGGTACTATGGAGTTTCTATTGGTTTTGAGCATGCTATAGATGGTCCTTAAGAGATTTCAATATCTCTTGACTTTGCTTGATCATATATGTTGCTCTAGATACCCTATTTTTTGTGAATCCAAGATCCACAAAGGTTAAAGCATAATATCCATACTGTTGGGTCCCAAAACCACTGCTCCAAAATCCTAAAACACGATTTAACTTTCAAGGCCAAGAGTTGTCAACATGAAAGCAAAACCAAGGTTCATCTTTAGATTATGGAGGGTTAAAGGCCAATTGACAAGAGTGGGTAATCTCTCCTACACTTCAAGCTCAACTTAGACTCAAGAGGGCATTCCTTGAGGTATGCCTTAACAAGCATTCAAATCAAACAAAATGTACAACCTAAACAACAACCAACAGCTATACTCAAATTGCATGCTTGACCCCAAATTCTGTTACTAAGTCAAGTATAACTAGCTACATAAGACCTCTATATAGCTGATAAAAAATGTGCAAACATGTCTCACATAAGATGAATGATTTGATGAGGCTTATTTCAGGTTTTTCCCTAATAATAGCACTAAAACACGAACACACAGACCTGATTTTCGTTCCTAAACTGCTAATTAAAGTTTCTGATTTGTTTTAAGAATGCGAGATTGACCAGGTGCTTCCAAGACCAGTGAGTATTCATTGGGCAACTAAGTTACAATCTATTAATGGAAAACAAACTAAAACCACAAGGAAAAATGAGCAAAGTGATTTGCACACACCAGAGATTGTGATATTCAATAACAAAACATGCTTACTGATCCATTACAAAGCTACATAAATCCATGGACAATATGGAAAAGACCATTACAAGGTTTGCAATGTATTAGAATGTTGTTACATTTGTACCAGCAAATGTGACAAAGAGAAAAAATCCTAGCTACAACTAAGAGGTGTCTGTGAAGATATACAAATTATCATGGAGACATGTTAGAAAAACCACTTACAATATTAACCTCATTTTGATTCTACAAGCATTGAATCCCTTCAACAAACTGAACTGCTTTTTTTGGTCACTATTCACAGCCTTGTCACACACAAGCATATCAAAAACAGCAACAACAACCAACCTGTTTTCAAAAATGAACAAAAAATGTTTCAAATACACCTAAGGCGTAACCCTAAGTCACAGCACTATAACAGATCAAAATCAACAATCTTAGTAAAATCCTACTCAAAATGGACACGTTAGATTAATTCACATACATGGTAGCTGAGAACAGACCCCTGCATGCATGGCGAATGCACACGGTAGGTGATGGGAGAAAGCACGTTGCTGCATTCCATTATTTGGTGCTTTGAACATTTGAAATTATTAAATCAATCGCCACATTTAAATTTCAGACCCCTCTGGGCACTTTAAAACCTTTGAAAATATTATTACAATATTTCTCTTTTTATATCCAACCCCTTTAATATCCATCAACATCATTGTCAACAACTTGAGGGAATTTCAAAACTTGATCGTAGCTTTGAAATACAAAGGGAAACCTTCCAACACTAAGAACACTTAGAATACTTAAATTTTTCATGATTTCATGATGAATATCCAACCTTTTCAACATAATGGGGGGCAAACATAGGGCAAAAACACAACATAAGCCAAGACATAAGTGGCTTTCAAAAAATAAATTGAGAGTCCCAACACATACAAAGCCATAAAAGGCAGCATACCTATGAACATACGGTGGGAAGTGTTATAGCAATGTTCTCCCAAATGTAGCCGCTTGACCCAAGTTGCTTGCTACCCAAAAACATAATTTGTGCCCCTTGATCCATTTGTTGACAATCTCAATTTGCCTATCCATTTGGGGATGGTAACTTGTGTTAGGGGTGAGTTTTGTTCCTGCCCAACATAACAATTCTTGCCAAGAATGACTCAAAAACCTGTTGTCCCTATCCCTAATAATGTTATTGGGCAAACCATGTAATTTCAATACCTTCTTGAAAATAAATCAGCAATTTGGGACGCCTTGAAATCAAAAGATATGGCATAAAAATGTGCATACTTAGTAAGTCAATCTACTACAGAAAAAATGTAATCTTTACCATTTACTTTGGGAACCCAATGATAAAGTCCATGATTACACTTTCCCACTTCTACTCAAGGACAGGTAAGGGCTGAAGTAAACCTACAGAATAGACTTGTTCAACCTTGTTCTATTCACAAGATGAACATTCCTTAATGTGCCTGAACACATCCCCTTTCATTCCTTTCCAAGAGAATCTCTCTCTAATATGATTGCATGTTTTGAAATATCTTGGATGCCCAACTAATGGATTGATGTGTATGGCTCTTAAAATCTTTTCCTTCATCTTTGATTCTAGAACCAAATATATCCTCTCTTTATGCAGAATTAGATTTCCAACTGCTTTGAACCTATCATCCTATATTTTTCCATTCAATATGCTAATAGAAAAACCCTTCTTGGCATATTCAAATATGATGGCAGTGGCCAATCAACAACTACATTATGCTTCCCCTTAGCATATTCGATATCAAAATCATATGCCTATAACTTGCTTACCCATTTTTGTTGCTTGTCATTCAAATCTTTCTAATAAAGAAAGAACTTAAGACTTGTAATAAATCTTGACCACAAATTTACCACAAACCAAATATTGTCTAAACTTCACTAAGGCATGAATGATTGCTACCATCTCCTTATCATAAATAGGAAATTTATTTTCCACCTTTGTTGATTTCCCACTTTCAAAGGCAATGGAGATTTATTGTTGCATCAAAACTACTCCAATGCCTTCCTTAGTGGCATCACATTCCAATGCAAAAAAAGTGAAAATTTTGGAACAATAAGCACTAGACATGAACACATTACCTCTTTCAATTTATTGAAAATCTGCTCTACTACATTTGTCCACTTGAATGCTTGATTCCCAGTCAGATTAGTGAGTGGTGCTAGCAGTGTGGAGAATCCTTTTACAAACCTTTGATAGTAGCTGCACAATCCTAAGAATCCTCTTAATTGAGACACATTCTTGAGGGTGGCCAATCCTAAATGGCTTGGATCCTTTGTTGGTCCGCTTGGACTCCTTGTTCATTGATGACATGTCCAAATACAAAAACTCCTTAAGTCCAAACTCACATTTTGATTAAAGAATGAGCATTGCTCCAAAATGCTCAATACTTCATCCAAATGTTTCAGGTGCTCCTCTCAAGTCTCACTATATATCAAAAGATCACCAAAGAAAACTAAGACAAACTTTCTTAACTGCTTGCTAAATACCTTGTCCATGCATGATTGGAAGGTTGTCAAGGCATTAGTCAAGCCAAAGGGCATGACTAGAAACTCAGAGTGTCCAAGTTGACACCTGAAAGTAGTCTTATGAACATTTTCATCCCTCATTTTGATTTGATGGTATCCTAAGTGCAAATTAATCTTCAAGAAGTATACACCTCCATGTGGTTCATCTATCAATTCGTCGATCCTGGGGATAGGTTATCTATTCTTGATTGTTTTCTTATTTAATGCCCAATAGTCAACACACATCCTCATGGTACCGTCCTTTTTCTTCACTAGTACTACTAAAGAGGCAAATGGACTAGACCATATCCAACAACTCCTTTATTGCCTTCTCTACCTCTTCCTTGTGGATCTTGGGGTAGCAGTAGGGAGTGGTTATCGCCAACTCTGCACCCATTTCAAGCTCAATAATGTGTTGGAACCCTCAATCAAGAGGTGGTCCTAGGGGAATGTCCTAGAAAACCTTGCTATGCATGTCCAATACAACTTGTACATCAATACGATAAGCATCCATTGTGCTCATGGACGACTTTTTGATGTGATCAAACAATTGGCCACCCAAGCAACTTGTCCTCTTATGAATGCTCTTTCCATCCTTTTAGCAGCAATCACTCGAAGTGGTCCATTCCTAATTCCCTTGTGAACTACATCTTTTCCTTCGTTTTTGAATTTCAATTCCATAGACTAATAGTTCTGTAAGAATTCTCCAAGAGATTGTAATCATTGTACTCCAAGCACCATGTCAATATCTTCCAATCCAACCACATAGAAATTTTCTAAAATTGAATGATCTCCAATAGTCATTTTCAGGTGTTGAATTCTTTGTGCACATGATATGATGAAACCATCAGCCACACTCACATTGAATCTCTCGAAATCTTCAACAACTAAGCCCCTTTTTGCCACAAGGCCTTCATCAATAAAATCATGGGTTGCCCCACTATCAATCAGAATGGTGATCCCTTGGCCTACTAACATTTCACAAATCCTAAATCGATTGTATCTTTGAATTCCAAATATAGCCACAAGCATTCCTCCACCTCTATTTTTTTCTTCTTCATCAGATTCTTCATTTGCCTTCTTAGACTCAATTTCTTCTGCTTCCTAATAACAAATGACTTCAATATAGTACACCTGCCCTTTGCCAAGGCATTTGTGTCCTCACTCCCAAGGTTCTTTGCAATGGAAACAAAGTTGCTTTCTTCTTAGTTCATTTCGGCTATCTTCATTTCTTTTCATTGGTGGCAGAATCTTCTATGCACTTGACTCTCCTTTTTGGAACTTCTTTTGGTTTAGAGGAGCATTAGAATGACTTATTTAGCCACAAAGAAGAATCCAAGGCGAGGGCTCTTTTGATTGCCTCTTGGAGAGTGGAAGGCTCCAATGCCTTGACCAAACCCCTCAATGGCTTAGCTAGTCCTTCTACAAAACAAAACCATGATTCTCCTCTAATACACATTAGGTACTTTGACCACGATCTCTTGAAATTCCCCTATGTAGTGCTCCACCATTCCATACTGTTTTAGCTGAGCCAATTCTTGAAACTAGATCTCTAGATCAACCCTATCAAATCTTTCAATCAATCTTTGGTTAAATTCTTCAAAGGTAATGTTGTACCCAAAACGAAATGTTTGCTTCATTAAGGCATTTTGATTAAAATGATCTAAATCTTGTAATATTGTCATCAAAAGTCAGTTTTAGGTCAAACGAAGCATGGACTTTTTATGGATTTAATGTCTAGAAGATACTAGTAAAATTTGAAAATTAGGGTTTTTGGGCCCCTATTTTTAGGAAAAACCCTAAAAATTAGGATCTTGCCAAAATTGACTGAAAATAATTTTGATTGGCTTATTTCACTTCATGGTCACATTGGTGAAGTCAAAATCAAGAAAAAGTCAGTTTAGCTCTGGTGGGTTGTTTTCACTTTTTCAGGAGAAAACTTAGGACCTTTGAGGTCGTCAATGGCAATTGGCCAGTACCAGGTGTTGAAATCTAAGCCTGAAATACATCATTGAAGATTTTGTGGCGAAAGATAATGAAAAAGATGCTTCGCGACAGAGGGGATTTTCAAATTGTGAAAATTGTAAAAAATATTCTAAGTCTAGAGACACTTCGCCTTGTTACGTGGGAGATGCTTGTGCAATCAACACCTATGTCAAACTTTGTAGTGTTTGTACACGTAAAAAATGGTGAAAGACAGTCACGTACTCGCATCAACAGCAACAATGCTTCAATGAAGTCAACCCAATCAAGTGACACAGTGTTCGCGAAGCACGAAAGAGGTGAAATCATCCGAAAATCATCAACTTTGAAGCTAATTGCGTCCCTACAGGCCAGGGGCACCCTTGAATTTGAAGGCCTAAATCTAGTTGTCAATGTTTGCAAAGTCAGTCATCTTCTTCGGATTTCTATCAGCTTTCTAGTGAATCATCAAGCGAATCCATCAGATTTGTGAAACACCGACAAACGACGACAAAAGTGAAAGATACAGGAGACAACGAACATCAAAGATGGCAGTCAAGTTATAGAAATTGCACCCCTATAGCCCAGGGGCGCCCAAGAATAAAGCATGTTAGATGTCAGTGTTTGAGTTTGCTATCTTCCCGTGATCTTTTCAGTTTCAGTCCAGCTTCGCGATGGATCCATTCACCAGTCCATAAGACATACCAAACGACCGTAGCAGTTGATCCAACAAGCACGTTAAACAAAGGATAAAATGAAAGTCAAAATGTCAAAATGTACCTCTGCAGGCCAGGGGCGCCTAGCCTTTTGGTCAACCAGATGAGGTTTTTGGCAATTGTCTTCTTCAAGAGATCTGCTCAGAATCCTTCTAGCTACGCGATGAATCCAACCATCAGCTCTCAAGACTTGTCAAACGCCTGTGGATGAAGACTTAGTGTAAAAACACCGGAGACGAAAGCAAGTAGAAATTTGATTGTGTTGAAAAAATGCACCCTTCTTGAGAAAGGCGCCCTGTAGTCTTTTGGCTTTGTGACTCCCAAGATTATCTCTTCAGAGTTGTTCAATCTCCGCGATCAGATCATCAACATGAACATTGGAGCAATCCAGCTCCCGACAGCGAGAGTCAAAGTGGAGCGTTTCATTAAAAGTTACAAATTGCAAAAAATGTGTCTTAGAAGGTCAATTGCGCCTTTGCAGGCTAGGGGCGCCCTTGATTTTGAGCATCATAATTCAACTTTCAGACGTTGCAATACCAGTCATTCTTTTCGGAATTGAACTAGTTCTTTGTTCCATATCTCGATGTGTTTGTAGGAGTCGTCAGTCACCAGCAACAGCAGATTGAAGCACGGAGGGTCAAATTCACGAGATGGAAAAACATCCAAAAAAGTGGCCAAGTCTGGTGAAAAAAGCATCCTTTTGGGAAAAGGCGCCCAAAATTTCAAGGCACCAGATTCAATTTTTCGCACTTGCAACTCCCAGTAACATCTCATCAAACTTGATCCGGCTCCATGATGAATCTATCAACTAAGCTTCAGGATCGATCAGGCACCTAGAATTTAGGGTCAAACATAGGCAATTTGTCACAGCGGAAGTTGAAAATTTTCTAACTCTCGAGCTTGGGTGCCAAAAGTCAAAGTTTGACCATTTTACTTTCAATTGTGATTTTTGCATGCTACATCTTGCATATGGCGTCCAAAATTAATGGAGAACTTCACTTCGCAATGCATGCACGAGGATTAACTCAATTAGGGTTGGTGCACCTACCTAACTGGTAATATCACCTCCAAAATGCTTATTCATTCAAGCATAGGCGTCACAACTTCATTATTTCTTACAGGTTGAAGCTAAAATCAGCTATTTTCTCTCCAAGGATCAAACGAAGGCCATTTTTAGTGTTCTTCGTTCAAGTTGCACAAAGCAATAAATTTTCATGCTTCATCTTTCCAGTTCGTTCTTGCCAGGGATTCATAAGATTAGGATTAGGAGGCAATTTTCTTGAAGATTGACAAAGGCAAAATATAATTTCTATCTTCTCCCCCTCACATTTCTTCTATCCTTGTCTTAGGTTTTTCTCTCGCATGTCAAAGTAAATGGCAGTTTTTCACAATTTTGGTCATTTGGGTTCATTTAGCATAGCTTTGGCAACAAAACCCATGTTCCAAAAAAATTCGAGAAAATTGCCCCAATACTTCACTTTTTGAAGTATTATGCTTTTTTCGAAGATTCTTTTGCATGCTGGTGAAAAAGTCAACATTTCAAAAAACGGAGAATCTGAGTTTGATTGGCTTGCATGCGCCAATAAAACCCACGTGTGAGATTTTTTCGAGAAAATTGCCCTGCTACCCCCTAAAATTAGGGTTTTCAAAAAAAGTCATCATTTCAATAAACGGAGAAACTAGGTTTGATCAGCACATTGGCAGCTACAAAACCCATATGTCAAATTTTTTCAAGAAAAAATAGCCCCAGTGCCATCTACAACTTCTACACTAAAAAGTCATTGCATGCCAAAGAAAAAGTCAGTTTTTTGAATTTTTGATGATTTGGGTCAACTTAGAAATACATTCTCTACAAAACCCATATCTCGGAATTTTTCGGAAAAATTGCCCCTCGATAGGGTGTTTTTAGCCTCACCAGAAGCTATTTTTAGCCTTTCCAAAAAAGTTGTCAGAACATATTCGTGTTTACAGTCAATGGTTAGGTTTTTCAAAATACAATTCACTCAGACCGAATTCAAGACCAAATCGGTCTTGATTCACGATTTCATAAGAGAAGCTGACACCGATTTGCATCAAGCCCATCGGAAGGGTTGATTCAGACAATTTGACAAGCGTAGACACTCAAAGTCCACATGGTTTCATACCTCATATAGCTGATAGCCTTTCAAGGCCAGTTTAGAGGGTTAATACCGTTGGAATTCTGGGTGCGCAACAAGCTCATAAGCATTTCTCACAGTTAGAGTGTTCACAATCAAACTTCGCAATTTCATCTTGCAACGCGAGAAGAATCGAGAAAAGCGTCAAAAGCATCAAGCAGCAGAAAAAACGAAGGTCATCACTCCAGTTACGAAGCCGCCAAAGTTACCAGTTAGTGAACTACCACTTTAAGTGTGCAAAGATTTCTAGGATTGCTCAAGTTGCTGACAAGCAGTGAATTGGCAATTGAGACATGTGACGACCTCCAGATGGTGACGCAGTTAGCAACTTGTTGGAGGAGTTAATTGTTCGTGATCACAGCCACTGAACTACAAAGACAGGACGTCCAACCTTTTCAGGATAGACATTAAACACGACAGTTAACTTGATGCTTCTTTCCAAGTTAACTCGTTGTCTCACATATCATTGCATATCTATTTTGGAGATACCTATGGAGTTTTCAATTAGTTTTCAATTAATTGATGTTAGTTATCAATTGACTCTAATATCAATAAGGACTTGCGTGTTGTAAAGTCCAATTAGTTTAGTTTAGAATCAGTTAACTAAGGTAGTTTTTCTAGTTAACTAATAAGTTGCATACATTTAGACTTAGTAATAACTCTTGCATGCTGGCAAGACTGAATGTAAACTCAAGGAGATTTTAGGGTTCCCTACTCCTTTGAGCTTCTATAAATAAGAGCATCCCGCTCATTATTTCTTTAACTTTTGCTGTGATAACAAATTGTTGTGCCCACCTTGCCGTGCAATATTGTTATTCTGTATTGGTTCACTTTGTTTAATATAAAGTTGGTTTGATCGTTCATTGTGTGTGTGTCTCATTACGTAATTTGCTGTCCCAAATTTATTTGTTTTAAATAATCTTTCTTTCATATCTACACCTGGGATAGGTGTTCCACCTCCTTGGGAATTTAGAAATAGAGATTATCATTTGATGTTGTTTTCAATAATCCTTCTTTTGTAGCTACACCTCGGATAGGTGTTCCACCTCCTTGATTATGGTTTAGTGTTTGTTTCCAATAATCTACTTTCAGCCTACACCTTGGATAGGTGTTCCACCTCCTTAGGAATCCTGAAAACTAGCTTGTCGTTTGATGTTGTTTCCAATAACCTTCATTTCAGCCTACACCTCGGATAGGTGTTCCACCTCTTTGGGAATCCTGAGATAGAGTTTATCGTCAGCCATTCCCACTTGCTCCTAATTCCTCTTGCTCTGTTTTTCTAGAGGAGACAGGATAGTTTTAGCATTAGTCTAGTTGTAGTTAAGATCTATAGAAACCAGAGAAAACCTTAGCTGCAATGTTCTTGGTTTTATAACCTTGTGCCTCTACCAGCTGAGTCAAAAAGATAGGAATTTAGATTACTTTACCTTTAACGCATATCAGCAAAAGAGGGAGCTTCCCCTCCTAATTTGAAGAGCAGTTAATACCGTGCATAGCTGTTTGTTTCCAATACGCACTCCAAAGGTGCAAATTGAAACGCCAACAAGTAATGATGAGACTATGCCCTTGTGTCACTATGTCGTGATACCACCATTCATGGGCTACCTCTCCAAGGTGTAGAGAAGCAAATTTGATAGTTTCTTCTCCATACATTGGATTTAGAGATAGGTAGGTATTTATTTTTTGTACCCAAATACAAGTTGAAAATTTTTGTGTCCCATCAAACATAAGTACAAGAACCTTGCCCAAGTGTTGTTGCATTTCCTAGTTAGCCTAATTTTGAGTTGGTTTCTTCTAGGTTTGAGGACAATTTTGGAGTTTGATGTTGTAGAAAGCAACAAATGATAGATCATCCCAAATGTCTAGCTCAAGAGTTTTGTACTTAGCACAAAAGGCTAAAAAATCTTCTATCAACTCAATTGCCTCTTCTTTCGATGGATCTTCTCTTCTTCGCAAGAATTTGGGTTGGAAGGGTTTGGGAGAAGAACCAACAATTTGGTTAATCCTTGATGCACTTCCTCTTTTGATATGTGATTTTGGAGTTCCAATAGCTTTCTAACCTTGCACGACTTGCACCAACATTGTCATTGTGTCTTTGAGTGCTTGGGCCATTTCTTTCTACCCCACATCCAAATTGATCGTTGTGTCAAACATTGCCTAAGCCTTTTCCTCCTCTATCAAATCACAGCTCCTTCTATCTGCTATCTTGTTTTCCAAATTGTGTCAACCCTTGTTCCTCAAGTTGGTAGGATCGAGGCTCTAATACCACTAGAAATATTATATGATTTCTACTCCAATCAACTCTATCAACACAAATGTTTGGATTTATTACAAAATCAGATTTAATACAGCAAATATTATTCTCAATATAATATGCAAAAATTAAGTGAAAACCCTTAGATATGTGATGATTACACAGCCATCCACAATAATTAATTACTCTTATTAATTCAGCATGATTTCAACTTATTACCAGATCTTTCCGGGAACAATGGCAGCAAATTTTACTATTCAAAAATGTAGCAAATCTACAGCAATGGTGCTAAAAGAGCCACCTCAGAATTAAAAACACTAGGCGCCAATCACTCAACAATAGGCGTTGTCGAAGCTGGCTACACAGCAAATCGTTGCAACTCACACGCAATCTTTGTATGGAATTGCACAATGCTGGAACAGGGATTTCCATAGACTAATCATGGAAATTGAGGGGTTTCCATCCTCCAATCTCCAGTGATAGACAAACAAGATGTTCAACCTATTTAATGAAATGAATTGATAAAACAAGCCTCTCATCACTGATCTTTGACTTAGGTTTAAATTTGCACTTGAGCACCCACTTCCCTCCAAAAGACAATTTCAAACTCTTTTCTTTTCCCTCCAAAAGAACCTTGCTCACCATCCTTTGGCTGACACCACTTGAAGAAATAAAGCTTGATTACAAAACACAAAAGTGCCCTATAATCAAGCATCCACTTTAAAACACTTAAGTGGTTACGTATAACATACTTAAATATTACAAGTCATTTCCCTCATTTATTTGCCCAAGCCCACGGGAAATGGAAAATAGGCTTAAGGAACAGCATAGAATCTGACAGGGAAAGGGTACATGACAAGGTGCTATAATAGGTGGAAAACTTCTCAGTAAATGAAAAGTATTGGATAGTAATCCATTGTTGTTATTTTCCCAAAAAACATTTACATGGAAAAATATGTAATATTGAATAAGTAAAGTGTGCAAATAGTGGGGTAAATCACAAACTACTGAACAAAAATACTTAGTGATTGTGTGCTTTGTGGGTCCCTTCAACTTGTGATTAATACCAAAGAACAGAGGAGAAATTTATTAAATGAATAGCTATTGATGGCTATCATAGAGATGAGTTAAATATTCATTGAGTCAAAACCCCAAAAAGATTACCATAATTTAACAAAATAAAAGATAGTCAGAGATATTTCATGTTTAGTATTTTAAATGCCTACTATACAAGCTAAGTTCATTACTAAATCACTTTTATTGTAAATGTATTACTAAATAAGTTTCATTGTAAATGCATTTGATAGCTCCCTATAAAAAAGAGGAACTATTGTTTGCATTGTACATTTGCAATCCGATAAAAAGGGATTAAAAGAATTTTAGTCAAGGAAGCTCCTTCTTATGCTACATTCATGATAATGAAAATGCAAAGATTAAAATTTTACATTGTGAAAGACTTTATTTTTAAACTCTTTCTACTTTTGTGTCCATATCCTGTGAAGATGATATGTTGGTATTTTTTAAGTTTGAATCTTTTATTAAGTTTGTCACTCCGAGTTGTTTCCCAGCATTTGTTTTTTCCTGGGTTAGTATTATCTGTGATTGTACAGCTAATTAAAAGCTGGTCCGACCAGAAAGGGATTTAAAGAATTTAGACAAGAGAACAACTCCTCCTTATTCTACATTCACAATAATGAGAATGCAAGGATTAAATTTTACACTGTGGGAGACTTCATTTTTTAACTCTTTTTACTTTTATGTCCATATCTTGTCAAGATGATATGTCGGTAAGTTTTTAAGTTTGGATCTTTTAATGGATTTGTCACTCCAAGTTCTTTTCCAGCATTTGTTTTTTCCTGCTGGACTGGTATTATCTATGATTGTACAGTTAATTAAAAAGCTGGTCCAAGCAACTATATGAATACGAGGATATGACGATATCTGTGTTTCATACTCTTGTCAGTTTGTGAAATTCTGGCAAAAAAAGTATTTCTTGTTCTTTATTGCATCTCTTCTGCAAGGATGTGTAATATCCCCAATGGGGATCTGCCCTAAAATTCTGATTTTTATTTCTGCTCAAACCCTAATTCTGATTTTCGTCCAACTCACCGTATTCACAAGGGTTTTCGTCCTTGGAATTAAAGCCCAACCAAAGTTGCAGCCAAAGAGAAGAATCTCCAAATGAAAAAATGATATGAAAGGATGCCAAATGACTTGCACTTTACTTTCTTTTATAGCCCTCCCAAAATAACCTTAACAACGCCGACCTCCTTTGTTTTATTTTATTTTTTATTTATTTATTTATTATTATATTTAATTAAAATGTGAAAGCTAGTGTTCAAAAACACTTTTTCCCACCCTTGCAAAATTTGAATTTCAAATCAAATGGGGGACACGACAAGATGGTGAGGGTGCAAGATTCATCTTCAGCAAAAAGGGTTCATTCGTCTTTGGCAGTGCCCACCTTGCATAATAGACTAGTTGGAGTTATCTGATTTCTCTGTGAATACACAATGAAGCAAATCTTATGACATGTGAGAAAGGTGGTCTCAATTCAAATATGATGCAAGGTTACAGATACAGATGTGCATATGCTATCTTTTTCTCCAAATTGGAGAAAGGTGTTCGTTCATAGTTTGTCCCAAGCATAGTTCACAACTTGGCAGCCCAAACTTTTTACTCAGGCTCAGGACACAACAAATAAAAAAAATCACATATACAAAATAAACTTAAAAAATGTATGAGACACATAAATAATGAATTTAGATAACACATAAGTAGTGTTCCACAAGGATGTGTCCCCCCCAAAAAATCTCACATTTCCTAGACGGGGACATCTCGGAGACTTGGGGACTTGGGAGGGACGTCCCCCCACCAACCTGCCACCAGCGCCACCATCTCACCACCAATGTGTCTATCTCTAAGACACTGCTAGGACTTTGAGGATGCTAGGGTGTCCTCAAGACATCTAGGGGACTCCTAGTTGTCTCCAAGATGTATAATTCTTATACATCTTTTTATAACTATTTTTTCAACTACTATATGTATTTCAGCACCCTGCTGCCCCCCCGCCGCTGTCCCCCTGCCGCCCCCAAACTTAGACCCCCGATCCCCGCGTCCTCGAAACGCGTCCCCCAGTCCCCGTCCCCGAAACCCCATGGAACACTGCACATAAGTCTATTTTGATCATTGTAGCATTCCTCAAAATCAAGATTGACTCTAAAAATCAACAGTAAATGGAATTCAATTACTTGGGATTTAATCAAGAGACTAAAAGGCACTAAAATTTTCATAAAATAGGGGGAAAAGTATTTTTGTTATTGTTGTCACAGAAGTGTGCACCCTTTGCTGAGATGATGAAATCACTCAGCCAACTCGTGAAACATGGGATGATCTCCCTGAGTGTGGGCTCAGATTGTGGAGATCAACCTCCAAAGAAGGCTGGTTTCCTTTGGATTTATCACCTAGACTAAGTAAACTAATGATGCTTGCTGAGAAAAGAGAGAAGGATAACATATAATGGAACCTAAACTCTAATATGGTGATGCACCAAAAAGGTTTTCAAACCTACACTGGTGTTTTGACACACAAAAGGAGCAATAACTCAGCTATATTTACACAACTCAAGTTTTAACATACTCATGTATCAGTGTTTTATAGAGAGGCAGAGTGTTTTCAGTCCTAGAAGGAAGAAAATGAAGTATTTTTCACAAATAGGAGCTGTTTTTCACATTAACACAGACTATAACCTACACAAATTATGCTTTTTTTGTTTAAAGGTGTCAAAATAAGACATATATTTAAGGATTTATGCATGACATCACAGAAATAAACATCAATTACCAGTTGCACACAATAGAAACAAGCCTTTGAAGGTAGAAAACTGAAATCTTTATTGCTGAAAGGTGTCAGTACGATAGTATATGCCTGAAAATGACTGATTTGCCTTCAAAATCTGAAAAATTACATCCATTCTTCAATCTCAAAGACTGGTTTTTTGAGTTACAATACAGTATTTTGCAGAAAAGAACTTTTCAATTTACAAGGCTGCTTCAAAAATAATGCAAGAACTAACTTTACAATGAGCCTAGTTTGCCTTTTGTCTATCCTACATTGAAGAGAAAGTAGGACATGATCTAATGGGAATTAAATGACTTTCCATGTTTGACTCCTTTGAAAAATTCTCCAAAAGGTTCCAATTGAGCGATGAGGGGAAGGAATGCTGACTTTTCAACTGTTTGCTCCTATATCTGCTCCTTGACCCACCTAGATGCTTGCACATGTTGTCTCCTCGACCCTTACTATCTTGAATGCCATTTGCATGATGATAGGAACTAGCTGTACAAAGTGTCTTTGACTGATAATTACTCTATTGTCCACTCAACAGTCCTTCAATGCCTTCAAACTGCCACTAGCCATGTATATAGGACATGTTTTTTGAATGAGTTTTGAGGAGAAATAGGATTCCTTGAGGCACTGGGATAAGGATTAACCATCGTGACATCCTCAGAACAGGATACAGGTAGAGAGATTTTCATGTTTCAAAACAGACAACAAGGCCTTCGTACCGATCAGTCATCTAGCAATCCTTATTTATTTGTAAGGTTTTAATACTGTCACCAAGTGACTGTATTGGTCTTCATGGCTGTTAGTCTGCCTTCTAAAGCACTAGGCCTTTAGTTTGCAGCCCATGACTGTGACTGTATGCAAACTTGTTGTCCTCTCACTTTGTCATCCATGTTAAGGAATGCCAAACTCTGCCCCTATGTTCTTGAGTCTAATCTCCTTCACAAGGTGTATGACTGTCCCTTTATCTGCTGCTATATTACCTTCTTAAGTGTCAACTAGTAACAAAGACTCCTTTGCATGATCTCTTACGCCACTGTTCTCCTTATACTCTGCCTTTATTATAAACCCTGTCATACATTGACATCCAGGTACTGTAAACCTCTGCCCTCATGACTTTGCAGCCCATAGGTTATTTTCAGCAGGACTGTCCTTTGTCTTCAATCTTCCCTTTGCTAGGCTTATAAGACTCCATCTCTCTTAATGATTTTTTTGCAATGCCTTGTTCTAGTGCTGCACTCTAACTTGATACGCCATGGCTCACTGGCATTCCTTGCATTACATGTATTTCATACTTTTCTACTAACATCTGTGCAGTCAGCCTACCAAAACCTTCTATTATTTGACTGACATACTCTATAGTACTCCTGATGACTTCCCCTCAAACATGAACTCTCTGCCTTTCATGTGCTCATCTCACTTGCAGTCAGACTTTATGACTGTCACTTCTGTTATATTAATGGCATTTGATATGATTGGACTCTCATTCATTCCTGACTGTCCCATTTTGGTTGCCCCGACCTTGAACCCATTCTCCATATTTCCCTATGTTTGATTGTAACCACTTGCCTCCATGGACCGCATAGGGTTTATAGCTGCCCTATGTGACTGTCATCAATGACTCCTTTACCATGACTGTCACACTAAAACCTTTCCACATTCTTCACTCACAGCTCAGTGTCATGGATCTTTTCATGGTTGCTATAATAGCACGGGAATGTGACTGTCTTTTTTATGACTGTCACCTCATGTAAATGGATATGATGCTCATTAATACCTCAATCACTCTACCTAATGTTGTTTCATTCTTTTGAAGATGATATTGCTAGTGGCTATCCTTTAGTTGGCTCTGCATTCATCATTGAAACAACAATATTGCAATCTTTACATTCCAACAGTCATGTGAAACACCTTTGTCATACATTTCTGCCTGTCATCCAAAATATGGATAAGATCACATTAGAAACAATTGTGCCATTCCAATAAATAATAATATATCGAAGGCAATGACACAAATTTCCATCCTTTTATTCTCATTATCTTATGTTTCCTCCATTGAGTTTTCCTCTCAATTTCATGTCTTCATAGGACTGTGCATTGGCAGAGAATACAAAGAAAATTCATCATAGACAAAATTGTCCTATTGAACTGCTGTCAAACATAGCTATTTTGCATCAAAGTGATTTGACAATGCCTTCACTAGTCCCTCTTGATTGTATTCTCTGTACTCTCCTCAAGGACTATCCACACGATCCCTTTCATAACAATCACTTTTGCCCATCTCACTGTCCTCCTCATTTGTCTATGCACGGGACAAAGGCTGCCCCTTGTGGCATTGCTGCCCTCTGTCCATGAGAACCTTAATGTTGTCACTCAACTACCTTGTTACCTTGTGAGACAACATTGGCCTCTTCCTCCAACTTCTCAGTTGAGTAGTGTTTTTATTCCTTAAATTGACACCAACACCATATGAGGCACTATACCCAGCTTGGCAAAAGAACTCTGCTGGGTTTCCTTTCACATTTTTTGAGCTAACCAAGTCTATTCGATACATAGCAAATAAATATGCATGTGTCTTTCTTACTGGCAACCAAAACTCTACTGAAAGCTCAAGAGTGTCTCTGCATGCTCTGAGTTTCTCCCATGTTATAACCCCTTATCGTGTGAGGGTCACCTAATGTAAAAGCATCATATCTGGGAAAAGGTCCCCTACACACCCTCCATAACATCCATGAGGAACCATCACTAAAGTGCTCCGCCTTCATCTTGTGCTCCCAATTCCTTAACTCCATCTGGGTTTGGAATGACTGTCCTCTTTTATTATAAACATTGTTCCTCTTGTTTCACCATATTGTCCTTTTGGCCTTATTAATGACATGTTATATGTCTCCTCACAAATATTTTCAATGCAGACCCAACAGTTATCATTGTGTCTTAAGGTACTTACTGTCTGTTTCAGCTATTGTAAAGTCTTTGGTTCCTACTTTGCCTTTGGTATGAAGTCACAGCCACATATCATGGTTTGTCTTGACAGTGCTCTTGCAAACTTCCTTGTGCCTTCTTCAAATTACTGTCCTTTCTCGAACTTAAGACATGATTGTGACATCAAGGAGGACTGTCATCCATATCATTGTTCTCAACTTGAAATGGCTGTCTCTATGTTGATTATTGCACTCCTTTGTGCCTGCCTTGGTGACTGTATAGCATCCCTTTATGTGGCTGTCATGTTTATTCTCATTGAAAGCCTCTCTACCATGACTGTCACTACTCCTTCTCACTGTCTATTCTTTGTCTGTTGCTTTCATTGAACCTTCATCATGACCCACTTGTCATGACAATGTCACTGTGACTGTCCACGATGCCATCTTTTAGATCTACTCTCAAATGCATTTTTCAGAATTTTTCTAAAAAGTTTCTGATGATTACAATTTGAGGAGAGTGCAGATAAAAGGATGGAAAAGTGATTCTTTATTCATTTAGCTTAATGCAACCTTCAAATAGTTGATATTGACAAAAAGAAACTAATGCTATCCATTCTAAAAGCTTTGAAAAACCCTTTTAATGGCCCCTGAACAACATCTACAAGGCTTTTAAATTAAATATAGTCTTGATGGTATACATACCACGTGAAAATGGCATCTTATGAATATTGAATGCATGAGAACTGATGTGTCATTTCTTCCCTTAACTCCTGCAACCTATCTCCTCGAGTTGCATACAACGTGCCATTATTCTTCCTGTTCTCTCTCAAACGTGGATGAAACCTTTGGACAGCAAAGTGCCAGTATTTACACCTGTCATGAATGAAACCTTTGCTCTAACTGCAATATGGTGTTTTACCCCTCTAAATCTGCAACAAAACTCATGAACATGGAGAAATTTCATCAACCAAATGCTGATTTTGCACGATATCAAGCTACCTCTTCAACACAACGTGCCACAAACCCTAATCCTCCGTACTATGTGGGTAAAGAAAACTCGTCTTCTTCCAAAGGCAAAGAAAATTTCACTTTTCCTCCTTGCATTTTGGCACCCAACTATTCATTGCACTAAATTAAAGACTTTTGACAACATGAAAGACTATTTAATTAGAATAGGCTAACAGTTATTTCAAGCCAAATAAGAGGAAGAAATCTGCTTTTCCATCCAACACACCCAATTCAAATTTTTAAGTTTTGCTTATTAAAACAAGAACAGGGACGAGAGGCAGCAGCCCCCAGTAGGGTCAAGGGGCAGTGTCCCAGGTGCATTCCCTGTCATCATACAGGGCAGGGTCAAGGAGTGGAGCCCCCACCACCAGGCCCAAATTAAGGCCTTTGAGGCCACTAGGTCCTTCATAGCACATGCCATTTTTTATACTTTTACTGCTTTGAACCAACCATCAATAAATTCTTCAACCACTTGACAATCAATTCATACCACTGGGAATCTAGTCACTGAAGAGAAAAGTTAAAAAAATAAAAAGGCAGGCATGTTTTTAAATACCCGTGACAAAAAATTTTAATCAGGCATGTCTGTATGAAAATTTACCGAGTCTGTGCTATAAACTTGGTTTATTCAATGGGCAGAAAACTCATGGGTTCTCACAAGTCCAGCGAGTTACTTGCCAGGAAGAAAAACTCAAAAAAATAAAGAACAATTAAGAGGCATGCGTGAATTGTATGGGACAGTCTTGGATGTTGTCAGAAAGATGCAAGAAAACAAAGAAAAGGCACAGCACGCTGTAGTAAATATGAAAGTGGGGATTAAGTCTTGAAGAGCCCAATGGTAACCTGTACAATTAATTTATTAAACAAAGTTATATGTTTCAGAGTTTGAAGCAAGGTTTTGTCTCTGCATTAGTTACATCCCTTGGCATCTGACAGAGGAGTACGTAAAAAGGATCATCTCCCTTCAGGGCCCCAGCCTGGAGAACATACAACTTGGTAAGCATCTGAAATGAAAGGAGTGCACATTTTTTTGAGTGACGTCTATAACTTAAATTGGGAAAGTTTTAAAGATAATATGCAAAGCTGATTCTGTTTCTTGATATAGAAAAATAGAATACATCTGTCATGATGCAGCACAGACGAAAAATTAACTATCCCCTCCTCCATTAAAATGACAACTGGTTCTCATGCTCAATTAAAATGGCTACTGCCTTTGCACTGTGTATTTGAACAAAAGACATGAGGTGGCATAAAGACCATGATATGGTACTCCAAAGTATGAGGTGTTCTGGAGGTAGTAATGTATATGTGGCAATATCCAGGGGGATGAGGCAGTTCTCCATTGTTGCACTTGCACCATTCAGGCATGAAATTCAGTCTGTGAGAGTATTTCCATCAGCGTCAGGCATTCCCAGCACTGATGAATCTTTTGGGAGAAAGCTCCCACTATAAAGGCTGTTGGCTAAAAATACCTCAATGTAGCATCCTTGATTAAATAAATGATGGGCCAATTACATTTTATTATTCCCAATTCTACTCTTCTCTGTATTACTTCTAGTTTATTCTGTTTCTCATCGTCTACAGGTGGGTTTCGTGCAATGGCACAGCAATGTTCTGTAGGCCCCTTAATACCATTGGTGGTTTTTCCCAACACAGCCCTCAAACAGGCTTTAAAATCAGAGTATGGAAAAGCTCTCAATGTTCTGATATTTCCATTAGGAGACCATAGAACGCACGGCCCAACCGGTCCTCCCTTCCTCCACGAGGCACTCAAAGCAGGCACGCAAAAGGAAACCAAATGCAAACAACTGCAGCCTCTGGTTGCTCATCTCCTTAACCAGAAAGAACGTCACAAGTCAGCACAGATGCCCAATTTGAAATTGGAATATGGTGGAGGGAAGGGTGACATAGGTTGAATAGGATGCAAGGGATTGGCCAAAGACTGGCAGAAATGCATAAATATATCAACAAGCGTATATAGGAGTAGGGTGTATTTGTTTACTACATTGTGAGTGATGCTCTCAAGGCTTCTCTGCCCATATTCCGCAATTGGAGCCAGAAGCAGGAAGAATTGGGCACTGACCCTGTCCGGCCTCCCTTCCCTAAGAATAGATGCCGTAGAATGCATACTAAGGCCACGGCAGAATACTGAATGAGGAAAGTGACAAGGAGATGATGCGAAATGCTCAAGCCTAAATCTCAACAGGAGAAGGCTGGAGCAAGTGAAGGCTCTGCGGATATGGAAGTTCAGAAACGAGAAGCAAAACTGGAAAAAGAAGAGAGCAAGAAGACTGTAGATATTGAGCACAAGGTCACTGTAAGCGAGATACCAATTTGGTGTATACGGCCGAGGGATTTTTTTCTCTATTTGACTTATAAATTGTTTGATAGATGTATAACCATATTTCATTCAGATTAGAACATATGACCTCCTCTATGAAGGCCGCATGCCTCCCCCATTAACCAACTCGGATTAAATCTATGTAGTTTGGTGAGTTGTACCCTTTAGTGTCTACTGCATTCCTTAACTTTTTTATTTTTAACTTCCAAGAGCGTAATCCCCGTATGTTTAAGCTTTGCCCTCATGTCTGTGTAGCAAACTAGCTGCTAATGTAGTGAAGCCTTTCAACTTGTTATGGCATCTTCTTTTGTACGAGAGGGCAGTAAAGGTCCATTTATCTGTCTAAAAGGAAGGCATACGATGCTTCAGGGTAGTAAAGAATTGAACATTAAAATCCACCACGCCGTGAAGAATCTTCCTATAAAATGGTAATCTAAAACAATATCCCAAATGAATAAATACCTTGAGCAGATCAAGGGTATCGGTCGCCATACGACCCTTGCTCGGCAAACCCAGGCGAACCACACTGCGTTGTACCATATTCCGGTCCACGAATCCATTTTCCGCCTGAATCGAAACGTCCCCTGAAACAGCTGTTGATTGACATCTCACAGATTCGAACCTTAGACTTCTCGATATCTTGTAAGATGTTGAGCAAGATTTCTTCCTCGAGCATAGGAACGGTATATTTGAATAAATGCACGTAAACGAGAGTAGTTGAGACTGCAGAGGAGAGTGGTGGAGAGACATTGTAATTATGAACTGTTGAGGGATTCTCCAGATTTTTCCGAAGCGTTTCGATGCAAATGTTCTCTGGCTTTCCGCTTTATCCAGGTTTTGCTCTTTTAGGCGTTTGGATAGTTTGACTGTATTGGCTGCCACCATGTGAAACAGCAAATCAACGCGTAAATCAACACAGAATAAGATAATTGCGGTTAATGAGCATTTTGTTGTTTCATTTTCAGCTAGATTTGGTAAAAGGATGTATAAGCTTTGAGCATTAGGGGAGAGGAGTCAATACGTACACATCCAAAATCTCACGGTCATGTGGCAGTTGATCAATAGTATTTTTTTTTAAATTCATTATGTAAAAACGAATATTAAAAATTTTTAAAAATAAATATTTTATCACGTGGAAGGTCAAAATTTGTTCACGACTTTAAAAAAAATGCAAAAATGATCTATCGATCGATACGTAGGCACCTCGGGTGCCACTATTTGCATGGCTCGGCGTTCGAAGTTGACAGCCTTGCCACGTCAACTTCTCTCAGTCTGCCACCCTAAGAATCCACTACATCGCATTTATCACTCGTTGTCACTTCCTATTCCTATTGACCATTGGGTTTAATTGTTGTGACCTCTCCTAAGCTCCACGCCACCCCGCGTTTATTTCGAGTTAAACTATATTGAATGCTCCTAATGCCTCGCTCTTCTCGCCATGTTTTCATCCTTTCATTCTAGCAAGTAGGCATTCCTTCTTCACTTGCACGACAGTACCTGCTTGTTTCATCATCTGCAACCTTCGTCTATTCACCACAACCTGCGATGTTCGGAGACCATATCATGTTTGGGTAGAAGCCGATACGGAGATGGGTAAACACCAGTTACCAAACGTTACCAGCAGCTCCACTTTCGTCATGCAAGCAACGAACGGGTTCCTCGTTGCCATGAACGGGTTGCTCGCCGCCATGAAGATCACCGCAAGCAACGAATGGGTTCGTCGAGTGTTCAACCCAAGTGAGCTTGCTCACTAAGGCTCGCCATTATTCGGTTGTTTGAGTTTGGTTTGCAATTTCAGTTTATTTTATTAGTTTTTTGGTGTTGCAGATATCGTTTTTTTTGTTGAAGTTTAGTGTTTATGAACACTATCCTATTTGTGTTCATAAACACACTAAATCTTTGGAAATTAATCTTATGTTCAAGCATCGCTCTGTTTATATAATAGATAATAATGCAGTTGGTTGTTTCCCTGCCATTGAAATTTCTGGGGTTGTTTTCTTCTTTCAGTAATAATAATGTTCGTTGTTTCCATGCCATGGATGAAGCTGTATTTTTTCTTTATATGGGTTATGCTTTGTAACTTTATATTGCAAATATTACACTCATATTTTGGCATTTCTCTTTCAGTAAGGTTTATTTTGAAAATATAACACGCATAATTTAGCATTTTTGTTTACGTAGGGTTTATTTTGCAAATTTTACAGTCATAGTTTTACCATTTATGTTTCATAGGTTGTACATTATTATATACTTTGCTTATCCTATTCTTTCTCATAGGTTCTCCATTATCATTGACTCTGGTTATCCTATTCTCATAGGTTTTGCATTGTCATTGACTCTACATATCGTATTCTCATAGGTTTTGCATTATCATTGAATCTGCTTATTGTAATCTCACGGGTTTTGCATTATCATTCACTATGCTTATCGTTTTCTCATAGGTTTTGCATTATCAGTCACTCTACTTATCGTATTCTCATAGGTTTTGCATTATCATTGAGTTAGGTTGTGTTCTATGTTTCATTAACCAAAAAAAATCATGTGGGTTAATTTTTTTTAGGTTTTGCTTCATCTTTTCAATCACTTAATGTTGTTTTTGTGCCATAGATAAATATGTTGGTGTTATTTATATTGCAAATATTACACTCATAGTTTACCATTTATGTTTCATACGTTTTGCATTATCATTCACTCTGCTTATTGTAATCTCATAGGTTCTGCATTATCATTGACTTTGCTTATCAGATTATCATAGGTTTTGCATTATCATTGAGTTAGGTTGTGTTCTTTGTTTCATTAACCAAAAAAAATCATGTGGGTTAATCTTTTTTTAGGTTTTGCTTCATCTTTTCAGTCACTTAAAAAATTTATGTTGTTTTTATGCCATAGATAAATATGTTGGTGTTATTTATATTGCAAATATTACACTCATAGTTTAGCATTTATGTTTCATAGGTCATGCATTATCATTCACTCTGCTTATCGTAATCTTACAGGTTCTGCATTATCATTCACTCTCCTTATTGTTTTCTCATAGGTTTTGCATGATCATTGACTCTGCTTATCCTTTTCTCATAGTTTCTGAATTATCATTGACTCTGCTTATCGTATTATCATAGGTCGTTGTCATTGAGTTAGGTTGTGTTCTCTATTTCATTAACCAACAAAAAAAATGTGGGTTAATCTTTTTTTAGGTTTTGCTTCATCTTTTCAGTCACTTAAAAAATTTATGTTGTTTATGTGCCATAGATAAATATGTTGGTGTTATTTATTTTGGGTTCTACTCCATCAATTCAGTCATATACATATGTGATAATTGTTATACTCTTACTATTTTCCATTTGTAAGCTTTATATTGTTCTTCATTACAGCCATTACAGTCATGGGTTAATATTCACTTTTCGATTAATGTTGTTGAGTACCATTTCTACGTGTCATTGATAAAATTGGGGGTATAGGTTTTTCATATGTGTTGTTTCATTCATTCATTATTGCTATTTTCTTTAGGTGACATTCATTAAATTGGGGGTGTTGTGTTTCCCAATGATTAGGATTCATCAATTCAGACATGCAATTATTGGAGCTTTTTTTGTTTGCATTACAAAAATTTGGGGGTCTTGTTTTTTTCATAGGATCTACTTGATTAGGTAGGGGAGAGGAGCTGATACGTACACAACCAAAATCACACAGTCCACGTGGACCAATAGCATTTATTTTTTTAAAAACCCATTATTAAAAACCGAATACCCAACTTCATCATGGTTAGTCTTCATTGATAAATATAGGGGTGTTACAATTATCATATGTGCTACTTCAATAATTCTGTAATGCAAATGTTTCTATCTTTTCTTAGGTGTCATTGATTATTTTGGGGGTGTTATCTTTTGCATAGGTTATTTTCCATCAATTCAGTCATCCAATTATTGTACCTTTTTTTCATGCCTTGGAAATATATGGGGGTGTTCTATTTTTTTTAAGTTCTGCTTCATCAAATCAATCATGCATATATTGTACCTTTACATAGACATATGTATTAAATGCACGTTTACTCGTTTATACATATGTATATGCATATACATAGACATATACATAGACATATGGATATGTATATTAGATATTAAATGCACACGTAATTGTAATTATATTGAAACAAAACAATTACATGCTGGCAACCAAACATGATGAAGTGTATCCAGCTTGTATATGCTTAAGGTCTTTGCATCTTATTTATATATATATGCATATGTATAGACATATTCATATACATATACATATGTTTATGTTTATGTTTATGTATATGTATATGTATATGAATGTCTATATATTTATGTATATGTATATGTGTATATACATATGCATATGCATATACTACTTTCATGACATCTTGCATATTTTTTGAGCCAACCTACATCCAATGCTTGTAGTGCCTCGCACACTTGTCAACTTTACAGCCTTTCATTCTAGCAACTTCTCGTTTTTTCTTCACAATGATGGTAATGTTTGTGTGTGTATGTGTATGTGTATGTCTGTGTGTATGTCTATGTGTATGTAAATATGTATGTCTATGTCTATGTCTATGTCTATGTCTATGTCTATGTTTGTGTGTATGTATTTGTATATGTAAATGTGTATGTGTAAATGTGTATGACTATATGTAAATGTGTGTGTATAGATGTGTGAAGAGGTCTTAAGTGGACAAACTTGCCACGTCTACTTCTCTCAGTCAGCCACCCTAACACTCCACTGTGTCGCATTTATCACTCGCTAGCCCTTGCTATACTTCTCTACAGTCGTGTTCAATTCACTTATGTCTATGTCTATGTCTATGTATATGTCTATGTGTATGTCTATGTGTATGCTTCATAAATTCAGACCTGCAACAATTGTATCTTTTGTAGGTGCCATTGATTAATTTAGGGGTATCCTCAACTTTATATGATGTGCACCTATACACCGGTCCTCCACAACTTAAAAAATAATTCATCCATAAATAGGCACGATGACATCAAACATAAATCAGATTTAAAATGCACACTTAATAACATTCATTTCAAAACAAAACAAGTGCACGGAGGTAGCCAAACATGATGAAGTGTATCCAACTTGTATCTGACATATAGCAAGTACCATTTCGACATGGAATTTAAACACCCCAAACATTAACACATGCACCCTTCCCCGTAAACTGGTAAACCCAACTGTTGCACCAATGCATGCGTCACTTTCACATTAATCACAACTACACAACGTAAACAAGGTGCCAAGTCAACATAATTCAAACCCATCTCACCCATCTTTGAGCGACTAACAAACCCATCACAACCATGTTTCCCATTGTAGCATAACCAAACCAACAAGCAAATGCATCTGCCTATCTAATCAATCATGAAACGTACAACACATATCAACACCAATCTGTCCCATCTTGCCAAGTACGGTGCAAACGTAGTAGTGGTGAACTCCAAAATCCCATCTGCTTCCATTTTTACAAGCTGTGAGGCACCCATTATTAAATACAAAATTATGGAAACAATTGCAAACAATACACCAAACTAATCAACTGAATAATTAATGGTCGAAATCAATCAGATTCACCAAACAACCATCAATCAGACTCAAATAATTCCCAATTCAAATAGCCATGAAAACCTTCAAGTATTCACATGTATTACAATAGATCAATTTTGAGCACTAAAGCTTTCTTACAACATGTATTTAGGGGACCTGGTTTTCCTAAGGCCTTTCATGGTTTCCTATGTAGCACTTCACAATTGAAAGGTCCAATTGTGGACAAAGTGCAACATAGATTACCATAGCTTTGTATTTGAATGACTTAGGGGACTTGGTTTTGTGAAGGCTTGTCATGGTTACCTATGCAGCACTTCACAATTTGAATGGAGTTGTGGACCCGTGCAACATAGGTTGCCATCAAACGAGCGTTCCTAAAATCAAGTCTCCCTAAACCATTACGTCTTGTAACAATTGCACATACTTTGACATTGTGAATTGTGTTTAATATTTGTATGGTTGGAATTTACAATCATTTCATGGTTCTAACATGAAGCTCTACTATTCAATTATTTTTTGGGGGTTATCTTTTGCATAGGTTATCCTTCATCAAATCAGCCCAGCAACAATTATATCAATTTTAGGTGCCTTTGATTAAGTACAAGTGTGTTCTATTTTATAGGTGCTTGATTAATTTGGGGGTGTTATCTTTTTAATAGGTTATGGTGCATCAATTGAATCATGAAACTATTGTAGCTTTGTATTTGAATGGCTTAGGGGACTTGGTTTTGTGAAGGCTTGTCATGGTTATCTATGCAACCCTTCACAATTCGAATGGAGTTGTGGAACCGTGCAGCATAGGTTGCCATCAAACGAATGTTCATGAAATCAAGTCTCCCTAAAACATGTCTTTATTGCTTAGTTGAATGAATTGATGAAGCAGAACCTATATGTATATTTGTATGTCTATGTTTTATGTATATACATGTGTGGATGTGGATGTGTATGTGTATGTATATAGATTTGCTTACATGCACAACCTATGAAAAAGAGAACCCCAAATTTATCTATGGCATCGAAACAACCAACAATATTATTTATTACAATGACAAATTGCAGCATTGCTTATATGCATTCATTTGAAAAATTGAACAGCCCCAAATTTATCTATGGCACGGAAACAACTTACAATGTTATGTATGTGTATGTGTATGTGTATGTGTACATTTATGTATATTTGTGTATACATGTATATATATATATATATATATATATATATATATATACATATACATATATATATATATGTGCATATGTATATACAATTGCTTACATACAGAACCTATGAAAAAATATAACAACCTTGGGTTTATGAATGGCATCAAAACAACCAACTATATTGTTTGTTACTGAAATGAAAAATTGCAGCATTGCTTACATGCATTCATTTCCATGAATGAATTGAATCATAGCAAAATAATATATATGCATTCATTTACATTGAATTGAAGATGAAGCATCACCTATGAAAAATTAAACACCCCCAAATTCATCAATGGCATCTGAAAAAGATAGAATAGGTTCACGACTTAATCGTATACGAATATGTATATGTGCATGTCTATGTCTATGTATATTGGTATGTATATGTATATGTGTATACATATGCGTACATATGTATATGTATATGTGTAAAGATATGTATATGTATATAGATATGTATATGTATGCATATGCATATACATATGTATATGTATATGTATATGGAACCCGTTCATGGCGGCGAGGAACCCGTTCGTTGCTTGCACGGCGGAAGTGGAGCTGCTGGTAATGTTCAGTAACTAGCGTGTACCTATCTCTTAATCGACTTCTACCAAAATACGGGCCGATCTCTGAGCATCGCAAGTTGTGGTAAAGGTTTTAATGTTGCAGACAATGAACCGAGCAGGTAGTGCCCTACAAGTGAAGAAAGAATGATAACTTGCTAAAAATGAAAGGTTGAAAAGTTGGTGACAAGAGTGAGGCACTGGGGAGCATTCAATGCAGGTTGGCTCGAAAAATATGTATGTATATGTATATAGATATGTATATACATACATATATGTATATGTATAGGTATATACATATGTATATGTATATGTATAGGTGTAGGTATATGTATGCATATACATATGTATATGTACATAGATATGTATATAGATATGTATATGCATATATATACATATACATATGTATATGTTGGCTAGAATAAAATTACGGGGTGGCGAGGAGCTTAGGAGAGGTGACAATAGTTGAACACGGCAGTCGATAGGAATAGGAAGTGGCGGCGAGTGATAAATGCGACGTAGTGGATTCTTAGCATGGTGGACTAATAAAAGTTGACGTGGCAAGGCTATCAACTTCAGACGCCAAGCCACACAGGAAGTGGCACCTGAGGTGCCTACACATCGGTCGACGGGTCATTTTTGTGTTTTTTTAAAGTCCTGGACAAATTTCGACCTCCTACATGACAAAATAATTGGAAAAGGAATAGAAAATGACAAAATATCAATGAAGAAGCAAACATTTGAAATGAAAACAGTGACACATTACAAATTACATAGAACATACATTGCAATATGATCACAATACATTGCAAATCAAAAAAATATCGATGCATCTGTAATTTTCATATATTTAAAACTGTCAACGAAGAAGCATACATTGCAAATCAAAACAATAACACACATTGCAAATTACATACAAAACTTTTTTGAATCTGATCAGATTACTTCACAAACCAAAATAATAATGGTCAATTTGTACTTATCAAAAAATTACAACTATCCACAATTTTGGTGCATTTGTAAATATCAATACTTCTAAATTCTATGAGACTAGAATTTGTAATCTAGTTGTTGTTGTTGTGAAAAGGATCTTGGCTGGTTGGGGTACCAATTGCCATGTTCTCGTCCCCTTCCAGTTGACGGGGATTGTTGCATACATGAGTGGGACTTGGAGTGGTAAATTGGGTGCAAGTGACATGTGTTGGGGGCAGTGGTGAACACATCTGTACATCCCGAGTGCCAGATTGATATGGATATTGACTAACCCTTAAGTCAGATTGGGAGAGGCTTGAATAATTCATTGTTGTGGAGAACTGAGGGATATTAATGCTGAGAATATCACGGAAGACTCCATTACTTTGAGACAACAGATTAGAAGTGTTCCTTAACTACCTCTCTCTCTGTAAAACCCTTTGTGCCTCCTCAATCTCTTTTTCCTTTCGGTCTTGTTTCTTGCAAAGCCTCTCTTGCTCCTTTTTCGCATCTCTATCATTTTTCTGTTGTAATTTCTACTGCTCTTTTTATTTTTGCAGTATGTCCTTCTCAATTCTAGCATTCTCCTTCAACTCTGTTGCCATAATTCTTGTTGCCCTTTTCTCCTCATTTTGTTGTCTCTTTCTTGCTTTTATCTCCTCGACCTCTTTCTTCCTTTGCTCTTGCTCCATTAACAACCTCATGTAGTCATATGTTGTCAACAATTGAGACTGTCTACTGATCCGAATTGCACCTGCTTTGGATTTCTTTTGACGGACAGTGTGCACAGGCAACTTGAGGAACTTGTTGATGTGAGAAATTGTTTGTGTTTCTTGTGTCCCATATGACTATGTGTCAATGACCTCCTCCACTACCTGTGAGCCCTATGGTACATCTTCATTGCCTTGTAAATCTAAACTGCAAGAAGGAGCATAGTAATGCACAACTTGAGAAAGGTCAATTTCTAGTGGTGGTGATGGGAAAGTATAGGTATCCTATTGTTCTGGGACTTCCAAATCAATGTCCAAGTTCATTTCTCCCTTAACCAACTAGGATGGTTGGCTTCATTGTGATGGAAGATCTAAACTTTTATTGAATTGATCAACAACCCTATCCACCATGGGAGGGTTGTGTTCATTAACCACCACTTGTGCAACTGATTCAGCAAGACAGTTATGAGGTGAGTGTTGTGTTTCTGTTGCAGGCTGCATGTGTCCATCTGGAAGAGTGGACTATAATACTATGACATCATCACTTGACACACCAAGTCCAGAAAGGCTGAGAATGTTTTCAACTATGTTAGCATCCTCGCTGAGCACAAATTTCTCACTGGGACGCATGTCGTTGACAAGTGCATCAGGATTCAACGGCCATATACCAGCCCTTTTAAACCCAACTTTGATGTTGTCGATTGTCATAGCTCTTTTCATTGCTTTGTTGTCTAACATTGCAAGTTCTCTCCTCCTCACTTCAATGTTTGGAAACCTTGACAAAAAATCTGCACGTTCTGATTTGAAATAAGCTTTGAAAGGTGCAAACACTCTTACATCCAATGGTTGTAGCTTATGTGATGTGTGTGATGGCAATGTTAACAAATCTACACTGATTTCTCTTGCATCCTGGATGGTTTCGAGTGCTACATGGCTTCCATGGCCGTCAAAGATCAGCAAGACCCTGTTGGTGGGTGAGACACCGCCTAGAATTGAGGTTTTGAAGTGGGTCAACCAATCTATGAACAATTCTTTGGTCATCCATTCATGTGGTTGGGATTCCATGCAAGCACTTGGTTCATAATCTATGATGTAATTATCTATGTTCACACTCCCCTTGAACAAGTAGAATCCTGAAATGCTCTGCCCGACAACATTGACACAACATAGAATGGTTATCCATTCACGACTCTTTGGGATAATGTAAGAGACATTCCTGCTACCTTTTCTTGCGAGCACCTTCATGGACCCATTTTTGCTTGATTGGATGCCAGTTTCATCATAATTCCATATGCAATCAAGACCATATGGCATGGCTTTGTATGGTGTAGACAGTGTTTTGTAGAATGCATCTACAACATCAACTCTAAGATTAAATTCCCTATCTTTTTCTAGGCCTTTAGCAGTTTGTAATGCGAGTTGAGGATGTCTGTGCTTGAAGCCTATCCACCAGGACTTCCCTGGGAAGCCATTAGTGAAAGGGTTTGGCCTATTTTGACATATTTGAGCAACCTCAGACTTAAGACTGACTATCTCAAGACTATGACCAGTATCAGCCATTTGCTCGCACCATTCCACAATAAGATTTTCTTCCTCTTCGGCAAGGAATGTTGGCGGACCTTTCTTGGAAGTTGTTGTTAGACCCCCTAGCCATTTGGACAGTGTGGTTGTTGGGATTGACCACTTTTTGGAAGCCCCCCTTATCGACATTTCATTCTCTTCAATGTCATAAAGTGCCATTTTCATGTCATCCTTAGACCACAGCTTTTGTAGTTGTTTTACCTTCTGCGGTATTTGAGGTGTAGTAACCTCAATCTACGGTATTTGAGGAGTAGAAACCTCATATACT
Organism: Sequoiadendron giganteum; assembly: GCA_007115665.2. Lineage (NCBI taxonomy): Eukaryota > Viridiplantae > Streptophyta > Pinopsida > Cupressales > Cupressaceae > Sequoiadendron > Sequoiadendron giganteum. The sequence goes on from CM021109.1 coordinate 161,019,244, forward strand.
TGTGCAACATGATCTATGTTAGGGGGGAATCTGCATCCTCGTTTCTCGGCGGGCAACCTTGTCATGGCTCTTTATGTTGTCAACAATTGAGACTGTCTACTGATCTGAATTGCACCTGCTTTGGATTTCTTTTGACGGACAGTGTGCACAGGCAACTTGAGGAACTTGCTAATGTGCAAAATTGTTTGTGTTTCTTGTGTCCCATCTGACTATGTGCCAATGACCTCCTCCACTACCTGTGAGCCCTGTGGTACATCTTCATTGCCTTGTAAATCTGAATTGCAAGAAGGAGCATAGTAATGCACAACTTGAGAAAGGTTAATTTCTGGTGGTGGTGATGGGAAAGTATAGGTATCCTATTATTCTGGGACTTCCAAATCAATGTCCAAGTTCATTGCTCCCTTAACCAACCAGGATGGTTGGCTTCGTTGTGATGGAAGATTTAAACTTTTGTTGAATTGATCAACAACCCTGTCCACCATGGGAGGGTTGTGTTCATTAACCACCACTTGTGCAACTGTTCAGCAGGACAGTTATGAGGTGAGTGTTGTGTTTCTGTTGCAGGCTGCATGTGTCCATCTGGAAGAGTGGACTGCAATATTGTGACATTATTGCTTGACACACCAAGTCCAGAAAGGTTGAGAATGTTTTCAACTACGTCAGCATCCTCGCTGAGCACAAATTTCTCACTGGGATGCATGTCGTTGACAAGTGCATCAGGATTCAATGGCCATATACCAGCCCTTTTAAACCCAACTTTGATGTTGTCAACTGTCACAGCTCTTTTCATTGCTTTGTTGTCTAACATTGCAAGTTCTCTCCTCCTCACTTTAATGTTTGGAAACCTTGACAAAAAATCTGCACGTTCTAATTTGAAATAAGCTTTGAAAGGTGCAAACACACTTACATCCAACGGTTGTAGCTTATGTGATGTGTGTGATGGCAATGTTAACAAATCTACACCGATTTCTCTTGCTTCCTGGATGGTTTCGAGTGCTACATGGCTTCCATGGCCGTCAAAGATCAGCAAGATCTTGTTGGTGGGCAAGACACTGCCTGGAATTGAGGTTTTGAAGTGGGTCAACCAATCTATGAACAATTCTTTGGTCATCCATGCATGTGGTTGAGATCCCATGCAAGCACCTGGTTCGCAATCTATGATGTAATTATCTATGTTCACACTCCCCTTGAACAAGTAGAATCCTGAAATGCTCTGCCCGACATCATTGACACAACATAGAATGGTTATCCATTCACGGCTCTTTGGGATAATGTAAGAGACATTCTTGCTACCTTTTCTTGTGAGCACCTTCATGGACCCATTTTTGCCTGCTTGGATGCCAGTTTCATTGCAATTCCATATGAAATCAAGACCATATGGCATGGCTTTGTATGGTGTAGACAGTGTTTTGTAGAATGCATCTACAACACCAACTCTAAGATTGAATTCTCTATCTTTTTCTAGGCCTTTAGCAGTTCGTAATGCGAGTTGAGGATGTCTGTGCTTGAAGCCTATCCACCAAGACTTCCCTGGGAAGCCATTAGTGAGAGGGTTTGGCCTATTTTGACATATTTGAGCAACCTCAGACTTAATACTGACTATCTCAAGACCATGACCAATATCAACCATTTGCTCGCACCATTCCACAATAAGATTTTCTTCCTCTTCGGTGAGGATTGTTGGCGGACCTTTCTTGGAAGTTGTTGTTAGACCCCCTAGCCATTTGGACAGTGTGGTTGTTGGGATTGACCACTTTTTGGAAGCCCCCCTTATTGACATTTCATTCTCTTCAACGTCATAGAGTGCCCTTTTCATGTCATCCTTAGACCACAACTTTTGTATTTGTTTTACCTTATGCGGTATTTGAGGTGTAGTAACCTCAATCTGCGGTATTTGAGGAGTAGAAACCTCATATACTTGTGCAACATGATCTATTTCAGGGGGGAATCTGCATCCTCATTTCTCAGTGGGCAACCTTGTCGTGGCTCTTTTCTTTTTTTGTTCCCAGTACAGGTCACCACTGCATTGCCCTTGGCCATCTACACAGAATAATTAGAATTAAAACAATGATGCTTGAATGGAAAAAACAATTAGTTTGTAATGCAGAACATATGAGAATATGATAAGCATAGTCAATGGTAATGCATAACCTATGAAACATAAATGGTAAACTATGAAATACAAATGATTGAACAGTTATCTATATATGTACGAAGAGAGTGTTGTGATGCTTGAACAAAAGAATAATTAGTTTGTGATGCAGAACATATGAGAATATGATAACCAGAGTCAATGATAATGCAAAACCTAGGAAAGATAAATGGTAAACTATGAAACACAAATGCTTTAATAGTTATCTTTATATGTATGAAGAGAGTGATGTTTGAACAAAAGATTATTTAGTTTGTCTATGTGTTATCTTTTTAGTTTGTTGCATTTCAATTGAGATTATCTTTTGTAATAGTTTAGAGAGTTACATCTATTCTAGAGTGAGCGACATAAGGAAGTAGAGGAGTAACAAGTACAAAATTACAAACTATGCAAGGGAGTTAGAGTTTAAGAACATCTCGTATCTCTTAAGTGTTTACAACATTAAAATTCTCATGCACAACAAAGTGAAAACCACACTCATGTTTGAACTATGACACAATAGAAAGCTTACGAATGAAAAATAGTAAGATTTTAATAAAGCTCACATATATTGTCTATGACGAACTCATTAACATGCATAAATATTTGTCGATTGATGAAGAAAAAACATATGAAAATGTTGAAAAAAAAACCTTCTAAAAATAGAAACTTTAGTGACTGATAATGTAAAACCTATGAGTATAAGATATCCAGAGTGAATGATAATGTAGAAGCTATGAGAATAAGATAACTAGAGTGAATGATAATGCAAAACCTATGAGAATAATATAACTAGAGTGAATGATAATGCAGAACCTATGAAAATAAGATAAGCAGAGTGAATGATAATGCAGGACCTATGAAACAGAAATGGTAAACCATGACCAATATTTACCATATAAACTTTAATGCAAAACCTATGAGACTACGATATGAGACTATGATAAGCAAAGTGAATGATAATGCGGGACCTATGAAACAGAAATGGTAAACCATGACCAATATTTACCATATAAACTTTAATGCAAAACCTATGAGACTACGATATGAGACTATGATAAGTAGAGTGAATGATAATGCAAAACCTATCAAACAAAAATGTTAAACTGTGAGTGTAATATTTGCAATATAAACCCTACTGAAAGAGAAAGGTTAAACTATGACCGTAACATTTTCAATATAAACCCTAGGGAAACAGAGATGGTAAACTATGACTGTAATATTTGCAATATAAACCCTAGGGAAACCAAAATGGTAAACTATGACTATAACATTTGTAATATAAACCTTTGGGAAACAAAAATGGTAAATTGTGACTGCAATATTTGCAATATAAACCCTAGGGAATGTATATGCTAACGAATGACTGTATTATTTGGAAAATAAACCTTAGGGAAAGCTTTAAATGGTAAACCGTGACTGTAATATTTGCATGATAAACCTTATGGAACACATATGCTAACCTATGACTACAATATTTGCAATATAAACCCTACCGACACATAAAGAAACACCTGTGACTGTAATATTTGCAATATAAACTCTAGGGAAATATAAACAAAAACCTATGAATATAATGGCTGTAATGAAGATCAATATAAAGCTTAGAAATGGAAAATAGTAATGGTTGTAATGAAGAACAATATAAAGTAAACGAATGGAAAAGTGTGAAAAGGAAAACCTGGAACAATACGGATGCTGGTGCATTGGAATCTGAGCTGTTGCCTCCCCTTGATGTTAAGTCGTTCAATTATGTGCTTGTCACTCCTCCTTTTCTTATGTCGCTCACTGCAGAATAACTGAATACTTGTTGGTTTTCACGGCTATTTGAATTGGGAACTATTTGAATTTGATTGATGCTTGTTTGGTGTGGTGAAATAAATTGTTGTCCTATTTTGAATTTGAATTTTGTTTCGTATGAATTGGAGATTTGATTGATTTCAGCCATTAATTCTTGACTTGATTGGTTTGGTGGATTGTTTGAAATTGTTTCCATATTTTTATTTTGAATAATGGTAGCCTTATAGGAGTGTTAAATGGATGCAGGTGGGATATTTGGGTTTGGATCCAATACGTGCGCACCCTACTTGGCGAGATGGGACATATTCAAGTTGATACGTGTTGTAGAACTCATGGTAGACGGGACAGGCGAATGCATTTGCATGTTGGTTTGGTTATGCTACGATGGGAAACATTGTTGTAATGGGTTCGCTAGTCAATCAAAGATGGGTCGGATGGGTTTCAAAGTTGTTGACTTGGCACCTTTTTTATGTTGTGTAGTTGTGATTAATGTGAAAGTGATGCCTACATTGGTGCAAAAGTTGGGTTTACCAATTTACGGGGAAGGGTGCATGTCTTAATGTTTGGGCTATTTAAATTCCATGTCGGAATGCTACTTGTTATATGTCAGATACAAGTTGGATACAGTTCATCATGTTTGGCTGCTAGTATGTACTTATTTTGTTTTGAAATTAATGCTATTAAGTGTGCATTTTATATCCGATTTATGTTTGATGTCATCGTGCCTATTTATGGATGATTTTTTTTTTAAGTTGTGGAGGACCGGCGTCTGGGTGTGGGCCCCAACGAGCGCATGTCCCATCGCACATTAGGGCCCCCACTTACGTATCGTCTCCTCTCCCCTATATGTGAGATGGGGAAATTTGAATAACCATGCTGATACCTATTTAGGTTTTATTTATTTACTCATATGTTTATTTTAATTATTATTAGTCCCTATCTTATAAGCGGAGACCAATGTAATTGGTGGGCAGTTTTTGAATTAATGTTTTTTCAGGAATGGGGTAAAACCATTTAACCTATGGTGCTATTGAATTTTTCTATTAAAATGTTGTTTTTGTTATTTTCTCTAAATTCACTGATTGGCTAGTGAGATTTTTGTTGGGGTTTTGGCTTTTATCATTTACAAATTTAAAAGAGTGACCAATCATAAGTGAGCAGAAGAAAAAATCAAAAAATCAAAAAATTAAAATCAATTGTAATGTTTGAGATGTTCCAACAATGGGGGGAAGAGGGTATCTGCGTGCTAGATGTCTTTGTTATGAGGTTCCTAGTGAACAAGTGGCATTGTTGAAAGCGGATCATGTGGCTTGTTTCTGCAATGAAGCTATAGGGCAATCAGGGTTATGTGGCATTCTTCACGGCCAATATAGCCAGTATCTATCCTACTTCATTCAACCCAGGCTCGCATGAAACCTCACTCTAAAGCCTCCACCCCAACACCAGGAACCATCGACTTGCATTCATGTGCCTCGACTTGGACTTGCAACTAGGGTTTTGAAGCAACTTTCAATCGTCTTCTCTAAGGTAGTGAGTATTTGATGGTATAAGATGTTCTATGTTTTGTGGCTCAACTTTTGTTTCTAATCTCCTTCCTTTTCGGGTGCTTGTTCTACGTTCTTTTCTTGTTGTTCAAGATTGTTTTGTAACTGTTTTAATATATCGTCTTGGTTAATGGAAGGAATGGAACGACCAAACCCATGAGACCAAATTTCTTTGACACGTTTTTCCAAACATTTTATTGCCTTGTCTATGCTATTGCTCACTATTTTGCTTAGATAGATTTATTTCAATCATCCATAGCTTGTTCAAAAGCATCTGTTTTAGGATTTTATCCATGGCAGCAAGCGTTGAACTGTTTGATAAAATGCTTTGGCAGAGATGTATGAAAAATGTGGTAGCGTACACAAAGCAATGAACTATTTAGGAAAATGTCTCAAGTAATTGTGGTCTCGGTGATGGAATGCCATGGAAAGTCATAGAGTGAATTTGCACAATTTTCTGTGATACCCAATAATTTCTTTTTTGGTACTAAAAAGCTAAGGATTGGGTTTCTAGGGAAAAAAGCTCTTAACCAAACTCTTGTAACCAAATGCTAGAACTTTTAAAGCTTGAATTTTGGAAATTTTGTTGTGCATTCGACATATAGAATTGTTTTTCTCTAAAAATGCCATGTTTTCCTTTCGAATTTAGGGCTTTCAATTTATGCAATAGCTACACAAATTGCTTATTTGAATTAAATGAATTTGCAAGTTCATCTTTTTGGACAAGTTCACTGTTTTCGGCTTCAAATTAGGGTTTTCTCAAACACATTTGTTAAATAGTTAGTGAAAATCATGCCAAGCCAAAAGAAGTAATGGCATTTCCTAATGTTTATCTATTTAATAGTTTTTAGTTTATATTTTCTTCAAAATTCCTTTAGTTGTAGCTATTTTGGCTCATAGCATTAATGAATTTTGGATTATTTTAAATGGAGGCAAAAACTAAGGGAATGGTGTGGTGTGGAAAGTAGAATATGTAAAAAAATTGTTGAGGTTTTTTTAAACCATGGTTAGAGCATGGGTGTGTTGCAACTAGGGATACATTTGGGTTTGACATTTTAAAAACAACTCATGCGATTTGTCTATGTTTTGCATATGTGCTTAGCAGAAACCATGGGAGTGGCAGGCTTAAAGGTAGGAAGTAAAAGTTCATTTGTTTTGTTTTATTGCAGTATTGAAGGATTTTTTGTAGGAAAATGCAGAGTAGGGATGAAATATAGGGTTTTACTTTTTTATTTAGTTTGTATCTTGTTGTTTGCTTCTTGTTGTTTCCTCTGTCACATTTCAACTTTGTACTTTTGCATCTTATCTGCAACGGTGTTTGTTGCTCTATTTATTTTTATAGATTTAGCACTTCAATGGAAGTGCAATGATGTTACTCTACCCATTTGGGTAAGATCATTCCTTTGGCATGTTAATCTTCTTTTCACCTAATTAAAATTATTTTGTGATATAGATTATTAACATTTGGGAGAGCTAGAAGCCAAAAGAACAAATCATTCTAGTGGATGGTGTAGAAAGTGTTGAATTATTAATAATACGATAATGTTAGGGAATTATTTTATGTATCCTGAATTGCAATATTTGATATTTAAATTTCTAGTTTGCACAAAGATTTAGCAAGGCTTGTAAGTAATTTAAAAGTAATTTTGAATAGTTTGCATGGAGAGTGCATATTACAATCTATGATGTGCACAAACCATGCATAGTGAAGGGAACCAGTCACCATCAAAAAAATTATACCATTCACATAATATTCATTAGAAAAATAAAACATCCTTCAAGACCTTGAAAGAGTACAATTAGTAGTGATTTCATAGACTTGTTTCTCATCTAATATCCTTCTTCAAGGCCTTGAAAGAGTACAATTAGTAGTGATTTCATAGACTTGTTTCCCGTGCTTGAAGCTCTCTCAAATCTAAATACCCTCTACTACTAAATAAAACTTGTTCAAGTTAAGAGGATTAGCATTCTTATGCTTCCATTGAAGTGCTCAATCTATAAAACAAAGCCATTGCCATGGTTGTATAAATGTGAAAAATAAAATCTTGAAATTCAAGAAGAAGGGAATGCTAGGGCAAATGAAGAGAAGCTTCTTGGAGGATTTGGACCATTTATGAGGTCCCATCTATCTTTAATGCTTGCTCAAATATTAAGACAAGGTTAATCCATAATTCTTCTAGATATTCAATCTTGTTGCAACTTATTTGCTACCTAAGCATATATTAGTATCATGGATTTTTTGAGATGATTATACATATAACGCAAATCAAATACACCATACCAGATCATTGCTCTCTCCAGCTAAAGTAAATATGAAAGCTCTTGTATCTAGGTACCTTGATAATTTGAGAAATCAAGCCAAGAACAAGATGCAACTGCAAGATAATATAGAAAATATTAAATATATTATTGAGGAAAAGTCGAAAGTACCATGTACATTTAAATATATGAATGGATCTTAATACTACAATCAGAACATTCACTTCAAAAGGGAGGAATAATTGTGTAAAATGATAACCAAGGTTCAAATAGCTATTGTTCTTACTTTTCCATTGCAACTTAGTGCTTTGATTGTAGCATGAAGTGTGATGGTCACTATCTAGAGCAAGTGTTTCTTGTGAATTAGACTGTGTGAGAGTTTTTGAATTAAAAATTGTTGCATAGTCTAATGCAAAAACAACATTGATATATAATATAGCTTATGGAGATCTGCACACCACTTGATCTAAGGGAAATGCATAAGAAAATTTCCAAGTACTTTTTGCAGTGGGGAAGTTGTATTGATGCCTTTTCTGTAAAATGGATTTGTTTCCATCAAGATTGTTGTCTTTCTTTTTTTATGTTAAAGAATGTGTTTTGTTTCAAATAAATCTAAATCTGGATTTGGTCATTTGCAGTGATGATTGAGAAAATACTAAGGACACAACCACAAGTTGGAAAGCTCTTCTTGATCATAAAGGCTAAAGATTCAGAGACTACATTGCAAAGGATGAAGACTGAAGCAAGTTGTGATGTTCACTTTTCTCAGTGGACATTGAGTCTAATTTAGCTATGTCAAGAGGTGAAAGAGCACCAAAGGATATTTGTCTAATGCTTTCTTTCCCAGACATGATCACATCTGTTGTAATATTTGACTGAACTATTTTCCATGTTCGCACATAATGACTGATTGATAGTTAATTGCTTCTATAGTCCTTAGTATTTTATTATATAACAAATAACTTATTTCATGCAACTGTGGTGAAGAGTTTGTAAATATTTCCATGTAAATTTTGCAAAGGAATGAGAAGTTGATTTGAAGATGCAATTTTTGGATAATCTGACTTTTTATTCTATATTGGCATTTAGACACTATCTGCACCTGATCTGATATATACTTCAATGAATATATAGATAGTTTTGTTTGTGTTTATCACCTATCTTTGAGTTTCTGCTATCTCTTTTAAGTTTTGAAGGAGGGTACAATAGTGCTCTAAACAATTTCTCACTTATCTTTGTACTGTTGCTATCTCTTTTAAGTTTTGAAGGATGGTAGAACACTGCTCTAGACAATTTCTCATCATTAAAAATGTTAGAAAGTTCCCTTTATTGTTGAGATCTCTAGCATAATTCCCTTGTGATAAAAGTTTGGTCTTTCAAACATTTAATTATGAACACTTCAATAAATTCTATTTCAATACACCCATAATTGCTTAAGGTAGGGACTCCAGTTGGCACACAGCTCTTGTTTAATTATATGTTTATTGTGAGAGTGTTTAATATAATTATATATTGATAAATAATATAATTATATATAAAATAAATATTTTTCTAATTTTTATTTGATTTTGTTTATGCATAATTTTATACATGTTTTTATATTTTATCTATTTTTAAATATATTTTTATACATTTTATGTTTATTGTATTATTCATGATTAAACATTAATTTTGTGTACAAAGTATATAATTCCATCATCTTTTATCATTCCTACAACTTTGTGATAGATTCTACAATCATAACTATATTCTAAAATTCAAATTCAAATTTGGTCAACTCCTACTCATTTCATTAGTCATTATCAATCAATCAAATATATATTTTGCACAATTTATTGTTATGTATCTATATTTAAAGGTACTTTATTTCATTTTTGTTATCATCATAAGAATAATCCAAATACCATTTGCAATCAAGGAGCATCTTAGGAACATTTTAGTTTTTTGTAATAAAGGAATTCACATTTAGGACATCTAAGTGATTACATATTTTTTTTGATCCTTTAAACAATTGTAAAGCTAATATTTTGGGGAGGTTTCCTTAAGAGAACCGGTACCCTAGGTATCTCACAATCGTTTAAAGGTATTATTAAACATAGTTAGTCCTAAGAATAGAGCAAACATTAACAAATTTGATGAGCCTAATAGTAGAAATACACAACTAATAGGATCATATCCATGCAATAGGGGACACATATGGGAATGTAAAAATGATCATTAAGCATAGACTCAAACAAGATAGAGACACGAATCTTACAAATAATCAAAATGAAAACACAAATAGAGAGGTCTTATTTCAATCCCAAGATAATCCAATTTCTAGAATTATTGCAAAGTTATTCATTATTGAGCCTAGAGCTAAGTATATATATTTGCTTTACATTTAATTTCTTATAATAATATTTAAATCTTAATTATATATGCCCATAGTTGTCATTTATTTGGTCTAGATTAATTATATGCTTACATGTTGAATTGTATTAGATCAACCTAATTAAGTTTGAAGAAATATATTTTTTATTTTTTATTTTTGGTGAGGTTGTCCACCTTTACATAGCCTTGTCTCCCCCCAATATTTTCATATAATTAGATTTTTTAACTTTTTTATCTCACATCTTATTTCTAGATCTAATCTTCCTTGTCATCCTCATGCTTTATTAATGTTTCATTTATTCTAAGGTAAAACAACTATTTAAATAGCCTATATTTTCTTCCACCCTACTCACCCTTCCTTTGGCTTTAAGGTTTATGTTTTACACTTATTTTTAGATAAATATACATTTTCCAAATTTGAGATCATTTTTCGTTTACCATATCATTATTTATACCATAAGCTACTCGTGATGCTAATATTCTATTGAGACATACTAATATTCCATTAAGATGTGCTCTTTTGAACCCTAATATGGCCACTCATTTTGAAAATAATGATATATTTAATAGTTGTCATGTTGAGACCAACTTGGTTGATCAAAAAGATTATGATTGTGATGCAAGTATGGTTAAAGAATCTTATGACAATCTTCAATTGATGCATTTATCCAAATTAGATCTCTCAATCAATTGGTGATTCTATTTTACAAGATATTAATGGGATTCCCACAATGCATGGAAAATTAACAAGATCTTGAATCTTTAATAAATCCTTCTAATTGGTGTATCCTCCAATCTATCTTCAACTTCCAACCCTACCACTTCCATGGTCTCTACCATTGTTAACACTAGTGTTGATCCTACCTCATTCCCCGTTAATTTCACTCCCTAATATGGCTTACCTCATGGATACATTCTACCCATCATGACCACCACTAGTGATTCCATTCCTCCTAGCATTCTATCCACATCTAGTTGTTTTTCCCACATAACAACTACTATCACACCTCTACTCATATAGCCCATATATTTTTTCCTTCTCAATTCATGACCAATATTTCCCATAGTATGGTCAATCTATTAGTAGCTATATCCTTATATTTTATATCACAACTCTAATATACCTCATCTGCTATTTCATATATAGTCTTAAAACCATGCTTGTCTCCACCAACTCCTTGGACATACTATGAGAATTAGCTACTTTAAAGAAGGAAATCAAAGATATCGAGAAGGATGTTGTTATATGAATCCTCTACACCCTTTATCATTTGAGGTTGTTACCAATCCATTGCATATAAGATTTATGGCTCCTCATTTTGAATCATATGATAGAAAAAGATATTTGAGTATTCACATCTAATATTTTATGACCATGTGTATTGAATTTGCTTGTTATGGGAGGATCTTAGCTAAATTATATCCTTGAACCCTAAAGGACTGTTATGCAATGACTTTATTCATTACTACAAGGTTCCATAAAATATTGCATGATCTTACCACCACATTCTTATAGTACTTCCATGTCAACATGGGATTGAGTGTCACTATGAATGACATTACTAGATGCACGTAAAGAAGAAATTAACCTATTTTAGACCCCTAAAAATTACCTCATCTAGAATAATTAATTAATTTCACCCCCAATTCACTCCACTAATTAGATCGACATCACTCCATGTTTAAATTAAAACAAGTTAAATATGTCTCATTATTAAATTAAATTAATTAATTCCACTTTCATCTCATTATTATAATTAAATAAATTAACTTCTACCTCATATTAAATTTTATTAAATATGTCCACTTTCACCCACTTAAAATAAATAAATGAAATTGAGATAAAAATGTCCCTCTGAAATTCAAATGAAGGTCTAGATCGTTCATCTATAATAATTAATTTAAATTTAATTTAATTTTAAAAAGGGCCCCTTGCATTTGATCCAATGTATCAAATGCACATCCACCATCCATCAATCATTTGATCTCCATCATTCACATTATTTCTCAAGCACATATAAATCAAGCCCTCAAATCATTCATCACTACTCATGCTCATCACCACCTTCATAGATCATCAAATGGATGGGTGATATCAAGCATCAAGGTATATCAAGTGAGCACATAGAGAATACACATTCAAGAACACACTACCAATATCTTGAAGAATCTAAGGAGAAACTACATCACTCATATCTGTGAGGAAATCCACTCAAAAAAGGAGATCTCTTGTTTTAGTAAGTGAAGGTAAAAATTATTTTATTTGATATTTGTTATGCTTAATCTGAGGGTATTTTGCTTGACTTAGCATAAGAATTATTGTATGGATTTAATCTATTGTATTATAGTATAGATCTAGCATCATACACCTATCAATGATTATGTAAATCAATTTTAATCATTGTGGAAAACTCAAACACTAATTTAATGATGATGAGATGTAAATCATGATCCTTTAGGAATTACTACTGATCACAAAGAATATCAATAGAAATCCTATGCTACATAATGTAGACCATGATTTCCTTCATTGTTAGCCCAAAGAGAATCTTTAAGGAGTTTTTGATATGCAAGTATGAAACCTTGGAAGGAACCCAACAAGAAGAATAATATCACATGTATGGTTGCCAAAACTTTTGATCATGTTTAGAATTTACTTGCTAGAGAAAGAGCTTCAATGGTATTTCGATAGTTGAATGTTTTTTCAATTTTATCAACCACTACTTGCCAAAGTGTTAAGGGAAAAGGCTAAAATGTAAAATGGAATATTCATAAAGTGAAACACTTCCCCTTGAGTGATCCATTTATAAATAAAATGGTCAAGCAAATCTGGTTTAACAAGAAAGGATTGTTAATAGCATTAAGTCTTTTGTCATAGAATACTCAACCCATAAGCTTGGTAGAAGATGTAAAGGTACTAAAGGGCTTTTATGACATTATTTTATTCCTCAATAAGAGTAAGAAAAGAGTCATAAAAAAAAATACCATCGACCAGTTGTTGGGAAGAGTTGAAAATATTTTTTGAGATAAAAAATGGGGATGGCATTCGGCTGTGGTGCTCAGACGAGCTAAGGTTTCTATGCCTTAGCTCATTTTTATTTTGTGTTTTTGTGTTGTTTATTTGTGAGCAGGGGGAGTTTCTATGCTTTGCGGGTAGTGGCTAAGGGTCGATCAATCACACTGAAGTTTCCTTGTAGCAATTTATCTATCTTCTTACGTTTTTTGTTGTTTATTATGAAGCGTGGTTCTTTTAGTGGGATAAAATTGGGTTTGCACAAGAGGTGTCTTGGCAAGGTTGTGGGTGTTTGTAGAAGTGGATTCGACCCTATTTTATTTGTTGTTTATCCTTTTTGTCTTCATCTGATTGGTTTCTTGTTGCCTTTATTAGGGCTAGGGCTGGATTTGGAGGGTGCTTGGGTTTGGTTTTGAATGGTGTTACATGTGTCTCTAGATAAGATGGATCGAGCCTCCCCTCTATTTGGTGGAGGTCCGATTTTTTCAAACTCACCCTTTCCTAGTGTGGGCTCATCAAAAAATGAGGCTTTCAGATTGCAAAAGGTAAATGGATGGTTAGAGAAATCGCAAGAACAACCAGTTTTAGTGATCCAACCTAAATATGTGGTTGAGGATGTGGAATATTACAAAAATCATGTGTTGATTTGTAAGTTTATGGGAATGCAAGTTTTGCTTCCTTTTCTAGACGCTTGGGTTTGTAAGACATGGAACCCAAAAGGGGATTTTGATATTATGCTGGCAGTTAATAAAAAATTTATGGTGGATTTTTCTTGTGTTGTTGATTAGAATAGGTCCTTCGAAGGTGGGCCTTATTTTTATAACCAGGTAGGTCTCTTCATAAAACCATGGCTCGTTGGTTTTAATTTAGTAGAAGAACTCCCTAAAAATTTGGATTTGTCTTGCTTGTCTGCCTCTAGAATATTAGAGGAGTGATATTTTGCAAATGATCTTTATGTTGCTTGGAAAACCTATTGGTCCATCTCAGCAAATATTGAACAAGGGGGTTCTTTTGTTTTCTCCTGTGTGTGTGGAGATTGATTTGAATAATCCACTACTAGATTTTGTAGACATGACTATTGTCTCTTCTTCTTGGACTCAACAATTAGATTATGAGGCACTTCCTTTTAGATGTAGGTTGTGTCATGAATATGGTCATCTTCAATGGAAGTGTCCTCGGGTTATTCATGCCTCTAGTTCGAGTAATGCTCCTTTGCACTTTGACCCAAATATGGACAATGGTAAGGCTTCCATGCAGGGGGTGGTAGTTGAATAGGAGGGATTTGTCCTTGTTAAGCCTCATAACAGGAGTAGAGGTCAAAAGCAAATCCTCAAGGATAGGAAGGAGTGGAAACCTTCAACAAGTTTGATGCTTTAGAAGATTTGGTTTAGGAAGAGGGGTACCTTTGGACTTGCAGGTGATGGATGGCTCCTTAATGGAGAAATATTTTGGTAATCACCCTATTGACGGTTCTTGCCTAGACTAGTGTTGTGTGTTGGAGTCCCAAATAGACACTAATCTTCCTCCCTCTACTTCTGTTCAAGGGAGTTAGGTTTGGTGCTAGAGGCTACTGGAGATTCTACTATAATTGGTTCTGGTCATGTTGGTGAGAGGAGTGTTTCTGACCTAGGTAAAAATTATTCTTTGTCTCCTACCTTAGGTTTACAACAAAACTCCCCAAAAAAGAGGCTCCTAAGAAATCTCTTAAGGTTGTTCAAAAGAAGGGCCAGGAAAAGGTGAAGCTAATTGGTGAAACATTGGTGGAGTCTGGGTTGATAAGGACTATTGACGCCCACTTCTCCCAACCTCAGTGATAATCGTGCTCTCTTGGAATGTGAGGGGTATGAATAACATCCCTAGACAAAAGGCTATTCAAGATTTGATTCGTTTTCATTCTCCAAATTTGGTTTTCCTTTAGGAAACTAAATTATTAGTTGACAATATGTTGAGTGTGGCTTCGAATATTTGGGGTAGAGGTGAGTGCCTGGTAGATTTGGAGGGGTGGCTTGCTTATGGGATCCACAAAGAGTTAGTTTGTTCTGGTGGCTCTCCTTTAGGTATTCTATTTCTTTTGTCACTTCTAATTTAGAGTCAGGTGAGTGAATTATTCTCTCCAAAATCTATGCTCCTACTAACCTCCTTGGTAAGGCACATTTTTGGGCTCATGTGAGATATGTATGCTCTTTAGATCCTTTTCTTCCTTGTATTTTGGCAGGATATTTAAATGTTATCTCCTTGCTGGAGGAGAAGAGGGATGGAAATGCTTGTTAAGATCCTTCTTCGGATATCCTAAGGGATAATTTGGATCATTTTAACTTGGTAGATATCAAGCCTACCAATGGCATATTTACTTGGAATAATAGAAGAAGCAGGGAAGAAGATATCTCTGAAAGGTTGGACAGATTATTGGTGTCTAGCTTTTGGGTTGGTGATAGGTGGTTTACTAGCTTTGATATTTTAGATTGGTGAGGTTCGGATCATTGGTCAATCAAACTAGTAGTGGATTTCTTTCAATATTCTAAAAAGAAATCATTTAGATTTCATCTTATGTGGCTTAGAGATCTATCTCTTCAAGATCTGGTTCCTAGATAATGACATCTTGGGAAGTTGACTCATGGTACTGCAATGTACTCTTTCTCCAAAAGGCTCTAATATGTTAAATACATGTTGAAACAATGGAATATACATCATTTTGGTAAGATCTTCCAAGCTAAGTGGACTGCTCAAGCTCACTTGGATTCTATTACCTATCAAATTCGGGATCAGAGTCTCACTAAAGAGAATGGTAAGCTAGAGGCTGTTTAGGTAAAGGAAGTGGAAGAATGGGAATTAAGGGAGGAATTCTTCTAGAAGCAAAAGTCCAAGATTGATTGGCTCTAGGTGGGTGACTGTAACACCTCCTTTTTCAAAATTTGGTTAAGGATAGAAGGCAAGGTAATATTATTTCTTCTCTTTTGTTTTCAAATGGGGTTCTTCTTTCCTCTGCTACAATTTTAGATGTATTTGTCTGCTTCGTTTCTATTATGTTATCCGAGGATTCCCCTCCTATGGAAGAGGATGAAGCTATGATCTTGGTCAATATAGTGCCCCTAGTTACAGGTGAAATGAGTGAATCTATACTCAAACCAATTTCCTTGTGAGAGCTGGAGGATGTTGTGTTTCAGATAAAAAATGAAAGGCTCTCGGGCCTGATGGATTTCTGATAGAATTCTTCCAAGAATTATGGGAGGTGATCAAGATGGACATGTTGGAAGTTTTCCAAGAATCTCACAAAAATAAACAAATGTTGAAGGCCACAAATGCTACTTTTCTAGCTCTGATCCCAAAAAGTGAGGGTGCTAATTCTTTGGATCTTTTCAGGCCAATCACCCTATGCAAAGTGGTGTATAAGATAATTACAAAACTGATTATGGAGCATCTAAAGACTTGGTTAGGTAGGTTAATTTAAAAGAGTAAGGAGGTTTTGTTTTTGGCAGGCAAATTCTTGATGGGGTTATTATTATGACTGAAACTATTCACTATATGGCCTCCTCCAGAGAGAAGGCGATGTTTATCAAACTAGACATGGATAAAGCTTATGATCATGTCAAATGGGCATTCTTTTTCAAGATCTCGAGGGCTTTTGGTTTTGACAACTCTTGGATTGAGTGGGTTGGGAGTTGTGTCACGTATTCTTCCTTCTTTTTGTTGATCAATGGTGAGTCAACTGAACTTTTTGGGGCTTTTAGGGGTCTTAGACAATGTGATCCTTTATCCCCCTACCTTTTCATTTTAATGGTTGAAGGATTAGTGAGAATTATTAGATCCCACGTGGAGTTGGGTCTCATCCAGGGTTGGAATTGGGGAAATAATATTCCCTCCAATCTCATCTTTAGTTCATAGATGATATTGCTCTAATGAGAAGGGCTAGAGTTGAGAACGTTGTCACCCTGCAAAAATCCTTACAAAGTTATTTGGGTGCATCGAGTCAGAGTATTAATGAAAAGAAGTATTTTATTTATTTCTTTAATACCCCAAAGCTTCTCCAAAGGAGAATTGCTAGTATTCTTAGATTTCAGATCAACCTGCTTTCTTTTGTTTATCTTGGCATTCCTCTTGTTGTCCGCTCACTCCCCAGGTTATTTTTCGTAGGAGATTATTGATAAGTTTTATAAAAAGGTTAGCCATTGGACTTGTAGGTGGATCTCTTCTATGAGAAGAGTGGCTCTTCTAAATTATGTGCTACAAGCACTTACTTTGTATAGATGCTTTATGTTGTCTGCCCCTTCTTGCTTTATCAAAGACTTTGAGAGTCTGTCTTAACAGTTTCTTTGGTTTGGTAATCTCTTGTATAGAAAATGGAGCTTGGTTAAGTGGGATGCTACCTACAGGCTGAAGCAATAAGTTGGGTTGGGTTTGTGTTGGGTTGATTTGAATGGACAGGCTCTGGCTGCTAAGCTATACTAGAGATGGTGTTCTCACCAACATCATATATGAGCTAAAATCCTTACTTCTAAATATCTTAGGGATGTTGAGGGTGCTGAGGTGCCTCATTTTAGCTTGGTGGGGAAAGGTTCTATGATTTTGGGTACCCTTAAAAGAGGTGCTAAGTTGGTCAAGCAGGGATTATTTTGGATTTTCAATAGTGGATCAAATGCTCTTTTCTGGTTTGATTTTTAGGATGACCATTCTCCCATTATGTAGTTATTTCCTTGATGTGGGATGGAGTCAAGCGGCGGGCTTCAAATCACCTCATGTTCTTGATCAGGTTATTATGTACAAGTGGAAGGACCAGCAGGAGTGGCCCCCTAGGAATTCGGTGGAAGATCGCCAGGATCTAACTTCTATTTTGGTTGGGCAGGTTCATAACTCTCTTCTGTGAGGGATGTTCTGGCTTGGGGCCTGATTTGAAAGGTAAATTCCTTGCTTCCTTTGATTATCAGGTGTTGGACAATCGAGTTTTTGGAAGTATGAGGGTCCAATGGTGGAAATAGGTTTGGAACAAGTTCTCCTAGCCTACGGGTAATTTATTCTCTTGGCTGGTGGTTCAAGGACGATGCCTCACCTAGTAAAATATTTGGAAGCATGGTTTTCAGGGTCCTAATGTGTGTCATGTGCACTTGCCATGAAGATTGTACTTCTCACCTCTTTTTTCAATGCCCCTTTGCTTGAGTGATTTGGCACTATTGGTGGAGTATTTGGAGTCAGTTGTGTAAACATGTTTGTTCTTTGGATGACTTTTGGAAGGGGTTGGGGAATTCTCCTGCTAAAACCCCTTTCCTTCATATAGCTTGGAGTATTGGACCTAGCTTGATTATCTAACATATCTGGTTAGAATGCAACCGAAGGATTTTCTTGGATAAGAATTTGTTGGTTGGACAACTATGGTTGAGAATTTTGGGGGTTATCCATGAAACTCTGGCAGCTGAGTATGATTTGTTTGTTCTTGTGGACCCTGGTGATTTGGGTGTGGTTAGGACTTTGGGAATTTTTGTTGGTAGTAGGAGGGACCTATTGCCTGGGCAGAGATGGTGTGGCAAGTGAAGATTACGTGAAGTGGCCATTGGTGTCTCCCTCCTCTAGGTGAGCTAATACCGATGGGTTGTCTAGAGGCAATTTGGGACATGTTGGGGTCGAGGGTATTGGCAAGGATACTTCGAGGGTGGTGGTTTTATTCTTTTAAATTTATAAGGGTCACCAAACTAATAACCTTATGGAGGCTCTTGCTATTATGTTGGCACTAGAACAGGCCTATACCCTTGGTTGGAGGCATATTGTTTGCGAGTCATATTCCTAGGTTGTTATTGATATGCTGAATAAGCATCATTTTGATTATATGAATTGGTAGTTGGTTGTTGTGGCTAGAGAAATCATCTCTTTAGGTGGAGTTCTAGATTCTATCACCTTTTTCCACATCCCATGGGAGTGGAATAAGGTGGTTGATGGCTTGGATAAATAGGCTTTTGAGTAGATGGAAAATTGGAATGTGGAAAATCGGGGTGATCTTCCTTTGAATATTTCTTGGGAGATAGAGGATTTAGTTATGGAGGATACAAGATGCTTCTTGGGAGATGATTGATTGAATTGATGTTGGCTTTTGACCCTGGTGGGTTGGTTGTACTTTTTGGCTTTATATTTCTAACTTGGATCAATAAAGTTTTTACCCTCTTTTTATTAAAAAAGAGTTGGGAAGAGTTATCTGATTGATTAAGGATTAAGAGGTTGCATGAACCATGAGGTACCCAAATGATTCAATAGTAAGAACATAAAACTTGTTAGGGCAAGAGGATAGTATTAATAGATGGACCTGTGACAACCAAAAATTATGATATAATCTAAAACATTCATAAATAATATCTTGATAAAATGAATGAAATAAGTCCCAAAACTAAGCACTTGGAACATGGCGAGGATAAAAAACCATCAATGTGTTCATGATCTTTGGGAAATTCAATCTTAATAAAATGGTAGGTTTTTGAGAGTAGTGAGCCCATTTCATTCTTTCTTAGACAATAATAATAATGTTCAAAATAAAATATAGATTCAATGAAGCTTATCTTCTTAGGATGAATAAGCTAAGGGAGTATAGCGAGGAGCTCGAGGGCCAAAGCTTTGGAAATGAATTTTTAGGAAACATTCAACAAAATGATCAACTACAAGTTACAAATTTCTTAAGGATCGCTAGCTTTAGGTGTGAACATAACATTTCCTTTATTAATTAACTTTCCTAGAGATTTGGAATGAAATGCATAGTATAGACCTTGTGATGATCATCACCCATAATATCCCAAAAGGATTTATAAAATTCATAAGGGAACCCATCCAATCTAGGAGCCTTTTCATTAGCCATTATGAATATAGCTTCATTCAAGTCTCCTTTGGTAAGAAGTTAGTCACAAAAAATGTATGGGAAATTTGAAACCTTGCAATGGATCACAATGAGGCTTTGGTGTAAATAACCAACCAATCTAAATTATATTCTTCAGTAGAAAAAACATGCTCATAATGGTAGACAAAAACCTAAAGAATATCAAGAAGCCCCTTTCAATTTTTTTTCCCTTAATAGATCTACTTAATGGATTGAGAAGAATGGTAGGAACATAAGTTCTAACAAAATTACTTTAAAACTTTATCACTATACTAAGCCATTGAAGGCTAACCTCTATTTGAACCCATTATGCTATGTGAACATCTACAACCTGCTTTGGGTGGTAGAATTGAGACACACAAAATTGAGTAATAGAATTCAGTGATCGTGCTTTTAAATAGGGATGACTCGATGAAGGTCCAAGGTGGTGGCCTTATATTTGAGGGTAAGTTCACAAAGATGGGGGACCGAAAGGGTCTTAAGTGACCTCTTTTTTTTTCTAAAATCAAGAAAGAATGACCTTGGATGAGAAATTGAAGATAGTTACGCTCAAAAAAATTAGATGCAATAAAAACAAGTCATAGTGCTTTGAATCTACTTTATAAACTACTTTTTTTTTAAATGGTAGAGATTAAGGGGTTAAAAAAGGGGGGGCACACAAACTATTTTTTTTTTTTTAACAAAGCATAACATAATATCTATTGTGGGCCCCCTAAAATGTTAACTTTTTTTAGTATTACAAAAATCTCTTTAGTGATAAATTAGCTAACACCATGTAGTTTATGCCCAATTTTTTGCTATTTTTTTAATGAATATATATTTTTTTACTAATTTCCAAAGTAGACAGTCTTGAAAAATAAAAAATTGAGCATGCTTACTCCTAATTTTTTTGAAAAAGATCAAAAACCATATTTCTAATATGTGTAGAATGGAGCCTAGTTTCTAAAAATGTCATTTATTTGAAATTTTGATGAATGATTAAAAAAAAGTAAAAAATACCACACATTGGTTTTTGACAAAAAAAATAGATACACTAACAAAGAAATTAAATAAGAAAACCTTAACATACTCAAAATGTGAAAAAAATAGCATGGTTAGATAGCTAAGAAAGAGCTTAATATTATCATGGTATTTTTTGACTTAACATTGAAACACGTGGAAATCTGATGGGGAGCACACTTGAGATTATATCAATTTTATTACTATTTTCAAAAACACATCCTTGGATGTTCAAAATTCACTCAAAACCTTTGGGTTGGAAACCAAAGCTTAGAAATTTCCAAAGCAAGACATAATGCAAGTACGTTATAATGTGCTCACATTATGTCAAAGCAAAACATAATATACTCACATTATTTTTTTTCTTTGTATAATTATCTCCCTCACATTATTTGATTTCACATAACATGAGCATATTATAATATGCTCGTATTATGCTTCACTTAGCTTATTTATCTCCCTCACATTATCTCTCTCTCCCACTCTCTATCAATCCTTCCCTCTCTTCATCCCTTTGTTCTCTCTCTCTCCCACTTTGTATCGATCCTTCCCTCTCTCCATCCCTCTCTTCTCTCTCCCCTCATTAGGTCTCTCCCTCTCTACATCTCCCTCCCTTCTTACATCTCTTTGTTCTTCTCTCCTCTCTCTCTCTCTCTCTCTCTCTCCCCTCTTTAGGTCATTACCTCTTGCTTTTTCAATCAAGGGTATAAATTTTAGGATTGAGGGTATAAGGTTTAGGGTTGAGGGAGTGTAGGATTGAGTTTTTAACATATATGCTTTAGGGCCTAGGTTTGAGGGATAGTGTTTACACTTTAGGGTATAGGTTTGAGTGTATATGGTATAGGGTATTAGGTATAGGGTTTATGATGGAAGCTATAAGGTATAGGGTTGAGAGTGGTAGGGTTTAGGGTTGAGGGTTGAGGGTATAGTGTCAAGGGTATAGGGTTTATGAGTTAGGGTATAAGGTGTAGGGTCAAGGGCATAGGGTTTAGGTTTTAGGATTGAGGGTATGTATTTTATGGTTGAGGGTTTAGTATATATGATTTAGGACCTAGGGTTGAGGGATGGTGTTTAGGGTTGAGGGTAAAGGGTTGAGTGTCTAGGGTATAGAGTTTAGGGTTTAGGATTGAGGTTATTGGGTATAGGTTTGAGGCTATATGGTTTATGCTAGAGGGTGTATATAGGGACTTATGCACATTATATATGTTGAAAAAATATGTCTCAACTTCCAGCTTGAAGCCCCATCTTTACATACTTGGCATGAAAAATGTTCATTTTTGCCTTTACCGCCATACCACGCACAGTCTCCTTCCTCACCACAGTGACTGCGGTATCAGTCTCTGTGACTAAGTCTGGCTCTAGCGGTGGTAGTCCTGGCAGTTATCGCCATACCACAGGCAGTGGGTCCACTCACCGCGGTAGCGGGGTGAGATTGCCTACGGTTGGGTCTGGCGGTTACCGCCATATCGTGGCCAGTCAAGAGACTGATCGTGGTGGCCATGGTAAGACCGCCAGTAGCCTGGCTGGCAATTACCGCCATACCGCGGCCAGTCAAAAGACTAACTGTGGTGGCCGTGGTAAGAACACCAACGGCTTGGCTGGCGGTTACCCCCATATCGCGACCGGTCAAGAGACTGACCGTGGTGGCCACAGTAAGACCGACAACAGCCTGGCTGGCAGTTACCGCCATACCGCAGCCAGTCAAGAGACTGACCATGGTGGCCGTGGTAAGACCGCTAGCGGTCAGCCATGTCGGTTATCGTTGTACCACAGTGAGTCTTGGAGTTGGCAGCGGTAGCATGGTAGAATGGAGCGACAGAGTTTGATTTAACTTAGTTGGCTTTACCGCCATATCGTGAGCTGGTCGGATGGGATTTACGGTAGCGCGGTAAAGACTTGGAGAGCTCGAGGCCAGGGTTGATCGAGTTGGAATCGGTGGCAAAAGCGGTTGGTGAATGAGGTGTGGACACGTGGCTTAGTGTCTAAACGATGATTGGACGAAAACCAAAAGAGTAATTGCAACAAGTGCAGGTCAACCTAGGGTGGTGAATTTGAACCCGATTTGGGTGATGGCATTAATGCCTAGGTGGCTCGATGCAGAAAGATCGACATGGGCAGATCATTGGTGCGATTTGGATCAGAGATTGTTGTACCTGGTGATCGATGGTTGGTTGACATAATTGAATGCAACGTTTGACTTAAGGAAGTCGAGGACATATTGCATGATAGAGTTTTTTGTTCGAACTGTATGTGAGAGATAACATCATAACAATGAGAAAAATTCTGGTAGTACTAATGTGAGCTGATCAAAGAAGACTAAATTTGTCTATAATTGTTTTGTTACTGTAATACAATTGTTTTGATTTTGTGTGGTGATTTTTTTACTTGAAAAGGTTTTTCCACGTATATCTTGTGTGTCAACTGTGTATGCTCAATTTTGTGTTCTCTATTTTACATGTTGTATTCATCTCAAGTAGTTTTAGAATGCTATTTAAACTTGTTTATGCTCTTCTCCTCTATTGTATTAGTGTTAAGGGAATGCATTCCACACTATTGGGTCTCTAGATCCTATATGTTTTTCCCTTCAAAGTGGTATCAGAGCCTGGCCAGTTATGTTATCTTTGTAGGAAAGATCAGTTTTTTGTGCTAATACTGTTTCAATGGGAGTCTTGCATTGTTGAAAATTGTTTCTGTTTGAGATGGTGAGTACATCTGGTAGAGTAGAGATTGAGAATTTTAATGGCAGAACTTTGAGTTATGGAAACTCAAGATAGAAGACTTGCTTGTGGACAAAGACCTCTGGATTGCAGTGTCGGGAACTAAGCCAAAAAGTACGACGCAAGAAGCTTGGGATCTTATTGATAGAAAAGAAAAAGGTTTAATAAGACTGAGTCTAGCTGATTTTGTACTCCTGAATGTCCATGAGGAGCAGTCTGCAGCTTCATTATGGAAGAAGCTTGGTGATATTTATCAAGGAAAGTCTCTGGTAAATAAGTTATTCCTGAGGAAGAAGTTGTACTCCTTGAAGATGGAAGAAGTTGCATCTTTTGCAGACCATTTGAACTCATTTAACATGAGTGTTACTTAGTTGGCATTTGTAGGTTTAAAGATAGAGGAGGAGGATTGTTTCATTCTCATGTTGTGTTTATTACCTAACAATTGGGATCATCTTGTGATGGCCATTGGAAGCACTACTGCTACTTTCAAGATGGAAGACGTTGTTCCCTCATTGCTATCTGAAGAGATGCAGAGGAAGTCTTCAAAGATGGCCAAAGAGGCTCTTATTGTTCGAGGTAGACCAAAGGAGAAAGGCAAGAAGAAGGACAAGAAGTCGAAATCCAAATCTATAGGGAGATCAAAGTCTCTTGGTAAAAAGTTCAAGGTGAGATGTTGGAACTATGGGCAACCTGGACATATCCGGAAGGACCGCAAGGAGAAGAAGAAGAAGAATGCTTCTGAAAATGAATCTTTTCAAAGTGATGTAGATGCCTTCATTGTAGCAGCCTTGACAACTCAGGCATTAGATGATGTCTGGCTGGTTTACTCAGGTGCTTCTTTTCACATGCCGTCCAATAGAGAATGGTTCTCTAAATACGAGAAGTATGACGGTGGAAAGGTATACTTGGAAAGTGATTCAACATTGGAGATAGTTGGCAAAGGAAGAGTCAAAATTCAGTTCCCTAACGGGAGATTCAAATGTATTGGTGGTGTACTTCACATACCAGGTCTAGCTCGAAATCTTCTTTCTGTTAGTAAGTTAAATGATGCTGGTGTAGAAGTTTATTTTTCAAGTAAGGGATGTAAAATGGCTAGAGGTGCAATGGTGTTGGCTAAGGGTGTTTGTACTGGAACTCTGTACAAGCTGGATGCACGTCCTATTCTTTGCAACAGTGCCTCTGTAAAGTCAAACATTGTTGCACCTGTAGAGAAAGATGAAGACTCTTTTATGGCTGCAAATGCTATGGAGGTAAAACTCCTAGCTGAGAAGACTATGCTATGGCATCATAGACTTGGTCACATTGGTGAGAAAGGTTTAAAAATCTTGAAGAATAAAAATCTTGTAGAAGGGCTTGATGATTGTAACCTTGAGTTCGATTTTTGCGAACATTGTATCTATGGAAAACAACACCGTGTTTCTTTTTATTTTAGTCCTCACAAATCTTCTGGTATAGTGGATTATGTTCATTCTGATGTGTTTGGTCCAGTTAATGTTCCTTCATTATCGAAGTCTAGATATTATGTTTCTTTTATTGATGACTGTTTGACAAGGGAATTTGTATATATTCTTAAAAGTAAATCAGAAGTGTTCAGTCGGTTTAAAGAATTTAAATCTTTGGTAGAAAATCAAACTGGAAGGAAAATCAAATGTTTGAGGACAAACAATGGCGGTGAGTTTTGTTCTGCATATTTTGAAAGGTATTGCACTGATCATGGAATTAAAAGGCATAAGACAATGCCTTACACTCCACAACAAAATGGAGTTGTTGAAAGGTTGAACAGGACGCTAATGGAAAAGGAAAGGAGTATGTTGAGCGGTGCTGGTCTAGAGTAGAAGTTCTGGGCTAAGGCTGTGGCTACAACATGTTATCTAATAAATAGATCTCCTTGCTCTGCTCTTGTTGACAAGAGGCCTTTGGAAGCATGGTCTGGTAAGAAGCCCTCTCTGAGGCATGTTTGTGTGTTTGGCTGTGAGGAATATGTTTATGTGCCAAATGAAAAGAGATCTAAGTTGGATAACAACGCTGTCAAATGTATTCTCATCAGTTATGGAGTTGGTGTGAAAGGATACAAGCTTTGGAACCCTGTTACTGAAAAGGATTTGTACAATAGGAGCGTGATATTTCGTGAGCTAAAACCTTCAGTAAGTGATCAGCACTTGGGACAGATCAGAGTGACAAGAAGAAGGATGTAGTTGAGATTCCCCAAACTCCAGAAAGGGAAGAGCTGCATGGTGTACCTGAGACTGAGGAGAGCTCAAGCAGCTCTGGAAGTTCTGATGATGAAGAACAACTTCAGCCTATAAGAAGATCTACACGAGAAAAAAGGCAACCTGAAAGGTATGGTTTCTCTATGTTAGATTCAAACTATGCCTATGCTTTAATTACCAGCACTGATGAACCTAGGACTGTGAAAGAAGCAATCAACATGGCTGATTCAAAGTCTTGGCTAGAAGCCATGAATGAAGAAATGGATTCTTTGAAAAAGAATGATACCTGAAATTTGGTACCATTGCCTAAAAGGCGAAATCCTATTGGTTGTAAGTGGATATTAAAAAAGAAGACAGGTCACAATGGCAGTGTTGAGAAGTATAGGGTATGACTGGTTGCAAAGGGTTTTTCTCAAATTGAGGGAATTAATTATAGAGAGATTTTTTCCCTTGTAGCAAAGCTGACATCCATCAAATTTTTATTGCCATTGGCAGCTGTGTATGATTTTGAAATTGAGCAGATGGATGTGAAGACAACGTTCCTCCATGATGAGTTGGAAGAAGAAATCTACATGTCCCAGCCTGAGCATTTTGTTGAAAGAGGTAAACAAAATTTGGTCGATAGATTGAATAAATATCTCTATGGTTTACAACGATCTCCTAGAATGTGGTACTAGAAATTTGACACGTTTGTGTTGTCAATTGGATTTGTGAGATCAAAATATGATCATTGCATTTATTATAAATCTAAGAATGATCATGTGCTTGTTATTACCTTATATGTGGATGATATGTTATTCACTGGAAATAGAAAGACTGTGATTTATGATCTTAAATCTCAGTTGTCTGCAAAGTTCAAAATGAAAGATCTTGGTGCAGCTAGGTACATTCTTGGAATGGAGATAACCAGGGATAGAACAAGCAGAAAGATTTGGGTCAGTGAGAGTAAGTATGTGAAAACAGTTCTAGAGAGGTTTAGCATGGATGACTGCAAACAACTTGTTTTTCCAATCTTGCATGAAACTAAGCTGTCTGTTGAAGACTGTCCTAAATCTTCTACTAAGATGGAGGACATGACCAGCGTGGCTTATGCAAGTGTTGTTGGCAGTTTGATGTATGTTATGGTATGTACAAGACCAGACATTGCCCAAGCAGTGGGAGTTCTAAGTCATTTATGGCAAATCCGGGAAGATCTCATTAGGATGCTGTGAAGAGAGTATTTAGGTATTTGAAAGGGACTTCAAATTATACACTGTGTTACCATGGAAATCTAGTTGCATCACAGAAGGCTCTCAACATTCATGGGTATGTTGATTCAAATTGGGCAGGGGACATTGATAGCAGACGATCCACTAGTGGATACATTTTCATGCTTAATGGTGGAGCAATCAGTTAGATGAGAAAACGACAAGTTGTAGTTGCTTTATCCACGACAGAGGTAGAGTACATGGCTGCAACTCATGCCTGCAAGGAAGCAGTTTGGTTAAACCGTTTATGTTCAAACATTGGATTTAATGCTGGGTAGATTTCAATTTGCTGTGACAGTTAGAGTGCCATTTGTTTGGCAAAGAATCCGACCTTTCATGCCAGGACCAAGCACATTGATGTGCAATATCATTTCATAAGGGATATGGTTGAAGATGGCAAGGTTAGTCTGGAAAAGGTGGACACCTTGAAGAATGTTGCAGATACTTTGACAAAGCCGGTTAGCATAGATAAGTTTAGATGGTGTGCAAAATCGATGGGCCTTGGGGCCTATGACAGACAGTGATTTTTCGAAGCCATGGGGGTAGCTGGAAGTGTTCGCCAAGTGGGAGCTTGTTGAGAAACTATGTCTCAACTTCCAGCTTGAAGCCCCATCTTTACATACTTGGTGTGAAAAATGTTCATTTCTTCCTTTACCGCCATACCATAGCGGTCTTCCTTTATGTTCTGGTGATACCGTGGTGAAGGGTTTAACAGTTACTGCCATACCGTGCGTGGTCTCCTTCCTCACTGCAGTGGCCGCGGTATCGATCTCTGCGGCTAAGTCTGGCTCTAGTGGTGGTAGTCCTGGTGGTTACCGCCATATCGCAAGCAGTGGGTCCACTCACCGTGGTAGTGCGGTGAGACCGCCTGTGGCTGGGTCTAGCGGTTACTATCATACCGTGGCCAATCAAGAGACTAACCACGGTGGTCATGGTGAGACCTCCAGCGGCCTGGCTGGCGGTTACCGCCATACCACGGCCAGTCAAGAGACTGACCACGGTGGCCGTGGTAGGACCGCCAGTGGCCTGGCTGGCGGTTATTTCCATACCGCGGCCAATCAAGAGACTAACCGCGATGGCCGCAGTAAGACCGCCAATGGCCTGGCTGGCAATTACCGCCATACCGCAGCTAGTCAAGAGACTGACCGCGATGGCCATGGTAAGATCGCCAACGGTTAGCCATGTCGATTGCCGTTGTATCGTGGTGAGTCTTGGAGCTGACAACGGTAGCGCAGTAGAATGGAGTGGCAGAGCTCGATTTAACTCGGTTGGATTTACCGCCATACCGCGAGATGGTCAGATGGCCTCTGCGGTAGCGCGGTAAAGAATTGGAGAGCTCAAGGCCAGGGTTGACTGAGTTGGACTCGATGGCAGAAGCGGTTGGCGAATGAGGTGTGGACATGTGGCTCATTGTCTGAGTGATGATTGGATGGAAACCAAAAGAGTAATTGCAGCAGGTGCAGGTTAACCCAGGGTGGCAAATTTGAACCCGATTTGGGTGATGGCATTAATGCCTGGGTGGCTCGATGTAGAAATATCGACATGGGAAGATCATTGGTGTGATTTGGATTAGAGATTGCTATACCTGGTGATCGGTGGTTGATTGACATAATTGAATGCAACATTTGACTTAAGGAAGTCAAGGACATATTGCCTGATAGAGTTTTTGTTTGAACTGTATGTGAGAGATAACATTGTAACAGTGAGAAAAATTCTGGTAGTACTGCTGTGAGTTGATCAGAGAAGACTGAATTTGTATGTAACTGTTTTGTTACTGTAATACAATTGTCTTGACTTTGTGTGGTGGGTTTTTTACCTGAAAAGGTTTTCCCACGTATATCTTGTGTGTCAACTATGAATGCTCAATTTTGTGTTCTCTATTTTACATGTATTCATCTCAAGTAGTTTTAGAATGCTATTGAAACTTGTTTATGCTCTTCTCCTTTGTTGTATTAGTGTTAAGGGAATGTATTCCGCATTATTGGGTCTCTAGATCCTGTATGTTTTTCCCTTCAATATAATAGAGGATTTTATCTTATATATAGTAATAAAGGGATTCTCTATCATTCAAGTCTTTGGTGGATAAATATCAACAAATAAGATTAATGTTGAATATAATTCATGTTAATATTTTTGTGTAGTGTTCATAAGAGTCGAACATAGTTATCAAGGTTATTCATTCGAAGCTAGCCCAATTAGTTTGCAACTTTATTTGTTCTTCCTTCTTATAATGAATATTGAGATGAAAATATTTTAGGTAACTAAAACACCTTTGATGTTGATCATTCTACATAGTTTAGACTTATATTTATATAAATTTAAGAGGCTCACTACATGTTGGGTAATTGGATGACCACATTGTTGACCAAAACTACTCCAAGTGTATATTTGGAGGCATCAACCTCAATTTAAAAGGACTAGTGTAATTGTAAGGCCTTTCTAATGTTTAATCAACTTGGTGTTTATGAGTGGACACACAATTCAGAGTATAGGTTCCTAACTAAACAGTTCACCAAACCTTCAAAAAGGCTTCATTAAATTATCTACCAAAGCTCATAAGCTTTGAAAGTGTTGGCATTATATGTGCATTCATGGATCCTAACTATGTCGTATACTGATGAAACATAGGTGATCACAAATGTATAGAAAACTATAAAGGTTGAAAAGGAAAATTAAACATTAAATTGTAAAATAGGGGAAATAATGTATACATATGTTTCTTATGCTATAGGTACCTTCTACTTAATATTGTAACTACTAATTATTGAATCTGAACTTGTAACTAACTAACACTAGCGACCTCTAACTTCTAACTTCTTTAGAGACTAACTCAACATAATGTTACAAAATATAATTCATGCTACAAAATGTCATTCATGGAAATCACATACATACGAGTGAGAATTTAGATAAATGGATACATCAATGTAACATCTAATCTAATTCATAAAATAGGATGTGTTGGCAGTACCTCAAGTGACCCTTGCTCAAGTTGTTGCGCCCACAGGAGATATAAAATATGCATTACTAATCAAGAAATCATGTGACAGTAACTAAACTCCTTTATTGCATAAGAACTGAACTTATTACGGTCTAACAAGAGTCTTTATAATATTTCCCATTTAGAGATACATATCCATTACAACTAAATACCAAAAAACTAACAACAATGAATTATTGTTTGGTAAAACAATAAAAACTAGAACTAGAACTAGATTTTCTCCTTAACCACCAATCCCAATATATCGGTGTGGGAGGATTTTTATTCACACAAGGACTAAAAAAATAACACAAATACATACATCCACTATCCCTCAAGAATAGGGATAGGACTAGTCTTTGTAACTGATAACCATAATTGGAAAAGATAGAAGAAAATAATTCAAACTATAACTCTTCTTTAACAATATGATAAAGATGTTCTCTATGCAAATTGTCACATCATTAAGCTTTCCTACTCAGAGTAGACTCCTTGTCATCTTATTTTCTATTGGTGATGACTCACAATTGACCATTCAATGGTCACCTTCATTCCTTCTTGCAGTTGTCATGTTTCAATCATTATGGCTTCTCCCATGCAACTGGCTATGATCTTATGTTGTAGGTTGTAAATCCAGTTGCTGCAAGTTACAATTCCTATTAGCTGCAAAAGGTTAGTTTCATCCTAAAGCATAGACATCATGAATCAAGCATAGAATCATACTAAATTTCATAAAAAATCCATATATCCACATATGCAAATACTATGATATCATAATTATATTTTCATATACTAAAGTTGGGTTTAAGATGCATAAAAGATATAAAAGATGTATAAGTCTTAGGATTTCCTATGAACTTGGTAGACTGAAATGCTAAAAGACATGAACTTAATGAAATAAAACTAGCTATTATCTAAGCTCATCAGTACCCATTTGAAAAATTTATTTGGATTTGAAAGTATTATTTCACACATCTAATGACTCAATGGTAACTTGGTGGCACCCAATCTATAGTGAAAAATTATCCCCCTTAAGTTGATTGAAGAGGTCATCAATATAAGGAGTTGGATACTTCTATTCACCCAATTTATCTCTACTATTTAATAATTCTATTCATCGAACGTATCTACCTACCTAAGTGTTTTACCTTTAGCTCACTCATACCATGGATTGTCATTATGGGTGCAATGTCATCTATAAGCTTAATCTCTTGAAAAATTAGTAGATATAAAAAAATTACTTCCACTTTTAATAATGAAATGTATATCCTTCCCATTCACCCAAATTTATGAGTAGACTAGGAGTTCCTTGTCCTCTTTAAGTAACACTTCTGAGATGAGGGCATAAGGTATAGGGTATAGGGTGTAGGGTTTAGGTTTAAGGGTATAAGGTATAGGGTCACAAATATAGGATTTAGGGTTGAGGATATTGGGTATAGGGTCAAGGGTATTGAGTTTTATGGTTTGGAGTATAAGGTATAGGGTTTATAGTTAAGGATTTAGGGTACAGGGTTAAGGGTATAGAGTTGAGGGCATATGGTTTAGGTTTTAGGGTTGAGGTTATAGGGTTTAGGCTTTAGGGTTGAGGTTATTGGGTATAAAGGATAGGGTTGAGGGTTGAAGGTGTATGGTTTAGGGTTTAAGGTATAGGGTTGAGTGTTGAGTGTTGAATGTATAGGGTTGAGTGTATAGGGTATAAGGTTTAGGGTTGAGGATATTGGGTATAGGGTCGAGGGTATTGTGTTTACTATTGAGGGTATAAGGTATAGGGTTAGGGGTTGAGGGCATATGGTATATGGTATAGAGTTTAGGGTATAGGGTTGAGGGTATATGGTTTAGGCTTTAGGGTTGAGGATATAGGGTTTAGGCTTCAGGGTTGAGGGTATAGTGTTTAGGCTTTAGGGTTGACAATATTGGGTATAAGGTATAGGGTTTACGGTATAAAGTATAGGATTAAGGGTTAAGGGTTTAGTTTTTAGGGTTTAAGGTATAGATTTGAGGGTGTATGGTCTAGGATTAAGGGTATTGGGGGTATAGGGTTGAGGTATGGAGTTTAGGGTTGAGGGTTTAACGTATAGGATTTAGGGCCTACGATTGAGGGATAGTGTTCAGGGTTGAGGCTATATAGTTAAATGTATAGTGTATGGGGCTTAGGGTTGAGGTTATTGGGTATAGGGTCGAGGGTATTGGGTTTATGATCAAGGGTATAAGGTATGCATTTAGGGTTGAGGATATAGGGTATAAGACTTAGGGTATAAGGTTGAGGGTATGGGGTTTAGGCTTTAGGGTTGATGGTAGTGGATACAAGGTATAGGGTTTATAGTTGAGGGTATAAGATATAGGATTGAGGGTTGAGAGTGTAGGATTTAGGGTTTAAGGTATGGGGTCAAGGGTTGAGGGTATAGGGTTGAGTGTATATGGTATAGGGTTTAGGATTGATGATATTGGGTATAGGGTCGAGGGTATTAGGTTTATGATTGAGGGTATAAGGTATATGATTTAAGGTTAAGGGTACAAGGTATAGGGTTTAGGATTGATGATATTGGGTATAGGGTCGAGGGTATTAGGTTTATGATTGAGGGTATAAGGTATACGATTTAGGGTTAAGGGTACAAGGTATAGGGTTGAGGGTTGATGGTATAGGGTTTACGGTTGAGAGTATATAAGGTATAAGGTTGAGGGTTGAGAGTGTAGGATTTGGGGTTTAAGGTATATGATTGAGGGTATAGGGTATAGGGTTTACAATTAAGGATATTGGGTATAGGGTCAAGGGTATTGGGTTTACAATTGAGGGTATAAGGTATAGGGTTTAGGGTTTAGGGTTGAGGATATTGGGTATATTGTCAAGGGTTTTAGGTTTACGGTTGAGGGTATAAGGTTTAGGGTTTAGGGTTCATGGTTTAGGTTTTAGGGTTAAGGGAATAGGGTTTAGGATTTAGGCTTTAGGGTTGATGGTACAAGGTTTAGGCATTAGGGTTGATGGTATTTGGTATAAGGTATAGGTTTTAGGGTTGAGGGTTGAGCATATAAGGTTGACTGTATAGAGTATAGGGTTTAAGGTTGAGGATATTGGGTATAGGGTTGAGGGTATTGGGTTTATGATTGAAGGTATAAGTTATAGAGTTTAGCCTTGAGGGTATATGGTATAGGGTTTAGGCTTTAGGGCTAAGGATATAGGGTTTAGGCTTTAGGGTTTAAGGTATAGTATTTAGGCTTTAGGGTTGATGGTATGGGGTATAAGGTATAAGGTACAAGGTTTAGGGTTTAGGGTCTAGGGTCTAGGGTAAAAGGTATAGGGTACAGGGTTGAGGGTGTAGTGTTTAGGGTTTAAGGCATAAGGTATAGGGTTAAGGTTTTTAGGTATAGGGTTGAGGGTCTAAGGCATAGGGTCAAGGGTATAGGCTTTAGGATTGAGGTATGGAGTTTAGGGTTGATAGTTTAGCGTATAGGATTTAGGGCCTATGGTTGAGGGATAATGTTTAGAGTTGAGGGTATAGGGTATAGGGCTTAGTATTGAGGATATTGGGTATAGGGTCGAGGGTATTATGTTTATGGTTGAGGGTATAAGGCATGTATTTAGGGTTGAGGGTATAGGGTTTAGGGTTTAGGGAATAAGGTCAAGGTATAGGGTTTAGGCTTTAGGCTTTAAGGTTGACAATATTGGGTATAAGGTATAGGGTTTAGGGTTTACAATTGATGGTATAAGGTATAGGGTTGAGGGTTTAGGGTGAAGGGTTTAGGGTTTAAGGTATAGGGTTAAGGATTGCGGGTATAGGGTTGAGTGTATATGGTATAGAGTTGAGGATATTGGGTATAGGGTCGAGGGTATTGGGTTTATGATTAAGGGTATAAGGTATATGGTTTAGGGTTGATGATATAGGGTTGAGGGTATAGGGTTTATGCTTTAGGGTTGAGGGTATAGGGTTTATGCTTTAGGGTTGACAATATTTGGTATAAGGTACAAGGTATAGGGTTTACAATTGAGGGTATAAGGTATAAGGTTGAGGGTTGAGGGTGTAGGGCTTAGGGTTTATGGTTGAGGGTATAAGGTATGAGGTTGAGGTTTGAGGGTGTAGGGTTTAGGGCTTAAGGTATAGGGTCGAGGGTCGAGGGTATGGATTTTAGGGTTTAGGGTTGAGGATATTAGGTATACGGTTGAGGGTATTGGGTTTAAAATTAAGGGTATAATGTATAAGGTTTAGGATTGACACTATAGGATATAGGGTTTAGGGTACAAGGTTGAGGGTATAGGGTTTAGGCTTTAGATTTGAGGTTATAGGGTAGGTGTTATGCCTTGCATAACCACCCCATTTTAATTTTGGTCAAAATGGGTCCCCCTTTGTGTTTGTTTGTCCTTGGTGTTTTTGTTTGGGACTTAGGAGTTGTTTTTTTTTTCTCCTAAGTCTTTGTTTTCTTCTGCTCTGGTGGAAGCGAAACTGGAACATAATCTAAATTTGAAACTTGCAAAGGTTCCCTGTCTGGATTTGGTTCTGATTCCGCTCTCATTTGGTTTCCTTGTGTTTTTGTCATTTCTCGATGTTTTGTTTGGGATAGGCTTTGCCTTGGTCCTGCCTCCTTTGTCTTTTGTTGTTTCCTTGTGTTGATGTTGTTTTCTTTTTGGCAGGATCAGAGCTGGATCAGAGCTTGAACTCAGAACTTTTGTAAATTTCCAAGTTCGGTTCCCATTCCACCTCTGCCTTTGTGTTTTGTTCTTTTGTTTTGTTTTGGGCTCGGTTCCTTTGGTCCTAATCTCGCCTTGTTTTTTGTTCTCGCCTCCTTTGTTCTTTGCATTTGTCTTCATCTTTGGCGGGAGTGGAATCATAAATAGACCCAAATTGGGAACTTTGCAAAAGGTTCCTTGTCCGGTTTTGGTCCTAATCCCGCCCCCGTTCCTTTGTTGTCTTCTTCCCTGTCGTGGACCTAGAGCCGAAGCTGGAGTAGGATGAGGGAATTTGGTAAAGTTTCTTGTTTTATCCCAACTCTGATTTTTCTCCCGCTTTACTTTTGATGTGCATGATAGTTATGTACTCCTTCCCACTTTGATTTTGTGCTCGACAAACCGCATTAATTGCATTAATTACAACCTCCTCACACGCACAAAATGACTTTTAAACGTTAATCAAGATTAATTGGCTCATTATTATTATTGCCTAAGTTTTTTTAACAAACCAAAGCCCAAAAAGCATGAAAGAGAAGTGTGATTTGGTCAAAGGCAAGCATCTGTAAGTGGATTTCGACCGAGTTTCATCCTATTTCATTTTTGCGAGTTGTTTCCCATTTTGTATTCGTTGTGTTCTTCGTGCATTCATGAGAGCTTCCTCATGAATCTTCGCTTGCTTTGGTGTTTCATTTTTGTTTTGCCTTCTTTTGTTTGTCTTTTTCTTCCGTTTGCCATTTTCTTTTTCTTTTTTTTCCCATTTGTTTTTATTGGTCTGCTGTCGTTTTCTCATTTTGGGGGTATTCACATTGGACCATTCCCTAGTTTCATTTAGGGTTTTATCTTTGAGGGGGTCTTGAGTGTTTTAAAAGGTTTGAAATATTTTTAAAGACCTGTATGATCTTATTCTCATGTCGATTCAATGGTTTTCATGTCGATTTGTGATGCCCTAATTTCTTGAGTTGACAGGTTGCACAAACTAGGGTTTGTGTGTCGTCTCTTTATATTATTGTGCCCTAGCCAGCTTGGTCCTACCTTGATTATGTTAATAATGAAGTTGCACCTTTATTTTAAGTCTCCTCGTACCTTCATGTGACCTCTTCACAAGTCGTTACGGGTTGTTGGTTAAATTTGCTTCATGTTTGATGATAAAGTGGTGAAAGTGGAGCCAAGAACAAAATCAATTCATGAGTATGTGAGTAAGAGTTCATGTTCGATTCCAAGCCCGCTCCCAATGAGTTTTTGACTCCATTTGGCATCCTTTTATTTTGGCGGAAGCGAAAGTGGAATGGAAGCAAGACTTGGAACTATTTAATGGTTTTGAGTTCGATTTTCGTTCTAATCCCGACCCCAGTTTTGATGTTGATCTCGACCCTGATCCCAACTATGTTAGAAGCTTTCTAATTCTAACCCCTTCTTGGTTCCGCCTCCAATGAGTTTAAAATTTCACTAAGTATGAAAGGCTACCTAGGGAAGGAATGGGTAATATGAAAGGTAAATCTTCTAATGTTGATTTTCATGCTTTCTATTGATCTAATCCAGGGTTGTTTTACAAAAGTAAGCAATGTTAGGAGCATCTACAAAAATTTCACAAATGGAAGGCCAAGCTATAGAGAGTTCAAGGCAAGTGAAGCCTAAAAGGATAAAGGTGGAGTAGTTGCCCTATACCTTGAGATACAAACACCAGAGTTCCACTCTCACTGCTAGCAAGTTAGACTCAAAATGGGATGATGTCACAAATACAAATTTAGGCCCATTCAACTATGAGGAGTTCCTTGTAGATAATTTCTCTGAGGATTTGATTGGGAGAACTAAGAGAGTAGCCCAATCCAGATTGACACATGTCACTATTTTCCCATTATCAGTCAGGTGCCCAGAGCTTATATTCATAGCAGTAGGGGCCTACAACCCTGCAACAAGGTAGTGTGTAGACCTCCAAGGAAATGTAATTATTGATTTATCTTGATAGATGATGAGGTTCATGTTCAATGCACCTACCCCTCAGAATCCCAAGCAATTGAATGAGGTAGAGGTATTGTTTTTGTTCAACAGACACAAAGAAACCAATAGGTCTCACATGAACAAGAAGTGGTTGAAGGTTGAAAATAGATCTTTGAGTAAAGTTCCTGATCAACCCAAGAGGGTAGAATTTAAAAATGACATTGATGAATTTATCATGATGTTGTCTAGGGTGTTTGGGAAGAGATATTTTGCATGCTTCAAGGAGTGGATGTTCCCATTTATTGAGGCAATTTTGGGTGGAAAGAAATAATTTGACTGGGAAATGATCTTTTCAGACAACTTCCACAACCAAATGCTCAAAGTGAATCAAATAAAGAGCTTCTTCATGACCTCATATGTTGTGTATGTTGCTGCAAGGATGGGTATTTTTCCTTGATTAAATGCAGTAGGAATATTGGGGGAAGATCCTAGACAAAAGAAGGCATGAGAGCATTATGATCAATTGACCTTGCAAACATTAGAGTTGCACTATAGAAGGGTCAATGATGCATTCCTTTATTTCATCATCAACCGATTGACTAGGGATGTTGGATTTAGGTTAAGTAGAGATGCAATGGCTTTCATTGTTGAGTGGGGATATTGGTATATCCAATGCCCCAAGTTCTCTTACTTCAGGTTGGCAGGATTTGATGGAAATCCTCACCTACTCCCAAGATGTTGCAATGATAGGATTGTCCTTATGGAGTTCATATAGCAGGCCTTCGCAATTAATAGTAAATTTGAAAATAAACACAAAAGAGGATGCCACAAGTTTCCCATGAAGTTGGGAGAATATTGTTATGCTCATCTTGTGGTTGCAAAAGCAGTGTGTGATGAATTGATCTATTTAAAGTTGGGATTGTATACATCCCGGAAGCATCTTTATCCCAAGCATAAGATGAATGTTTTGCTTCCCACTATTTTTTGAGAAACATTACAAGTTGTTAGAGGGTTTTTGGATAGATTTGCAAGATGACTATGATGTAAGAAGGAAAAGTTATGAAAGGATTCCTATCCCACTGATGATTGAATTTGGAGTGAAAGAGGATATTCTTGATACACTATTAGATGATGCTGTAACTTTGGATCCTGGGTATGAAGCAGAAAATATTGGTACCAAGGACTTGGACCCCATCAATTGGTATGAGGAATAATCCATTGATATTAAATAAATTTCTAGGACAGTAATGGATAGAATTATCCAATGGGTAGTCATGAGGATAAAGGATACAGAGGCTCAAGCTTCAAAGAAGAGAAAAGCAAGAGGTACCCAAGGTTACAAAAGAACTATGAGGAAGACAACTCCTAAAGAGCAATTGGAGTATTTTCTTCCCAGCTCTAGAAGAGAGGTTGATCCAGGAATACATGCCCTAGACACTAAGGAACCATGGGATGAAGGAACCACAACAGTTGGAGGGGAAACCTCATCTTAGGTTGTAACTTCAATAGCTGGAGCAGAAACAAAGGCTCTACCTTCTCTCCCAAGAGAATTTACTGAGGAAATACCTGTAGGAGCCTTCATGACCAAGCTGAAGGAAAAGGGTAGGAAATTCAAATACATGACATAGAAACTGATTCTGAGGCTACACATTCTGATGATGAGCCTTCTAAGGTTGTGTCTGCTGAGAATGTTGGAAATGTTGAAGAGGAATATGTGTTGACTCCAGAGGACCAATGGAAACTCTTTGAGGATGCAAAGAGAGAAGCAGATGCCAAAGCTCAAGCTGATGCACTTTCCCAACAAAAGGAATTGGAAGCTAAGAAAAAAGTTGAAGAGATGGAAAGGAAACAAAAAGAGAAGGAAGATCTTTTGCATCAACAAAGGGAAACATAGCTAAAAGTTAAAGAGGAAAGAGATAAGTTAGCTCTGTTGCATAAAATCCATTAACTGGAAGAAGAAAAGGCTCAACAAAGGAGAGAGAGAAAGAAGCCATTGAATCCAAGTTCAAAGTAGTGGAGCAGGCTCGAATAAAGAAAGAAGAGGATCTCCTATTGAAGGAAAATGAATCAGAAGAGCAAGCTAAAATTGAACAAGAAGTAGCCAAAATGTGGCAGAGGGTTAAGGAGTTAGAAAAGCAAAGAGATTGGATGTTGGAGGAAAGGAGATTGGAAGAGAAGAAAGAGGCCAAGAAAGAACAAGAAAGAAAGGATAAAGCTGAAGCTAACAAATTGACCAAAGAAAAGGCAAAAAAGGAGAAGCAACAAGAGGTTGATTCTCAACCTAAGGTAGCACTTTGGCAACCCCTCTCTCCTGCCACATCTTCTTCAACACAAGTGATAACTCCTCCTATTTCCCCAACATGGTTGAAGCTTAATTTGGAAAGAAAGCAGATAGTATAGCCCCAACCCCTTAACTGGGATGATATGATGAAAGAAATTAAGAAGGAGAGGCCCAAGAAAAGGGATAGATTCCTCCATTCTACTAAGTTGACAGATGTTGGGGAGATTGTAGTTGAATGTGTTATTCCAATGGTTGATAAAGATGAACATGAAATGCAATTGAGTGATTATTAATTGGGAACTATGAATTTGGGGAGACCTACGAGGAACCTCATTGATATTGTAGCATCATCTACTAAGTCAGGGATGATGAAGGACAGATAAAGAAAGGATGAACTCAAATTCTAGTTGGATCAACTGCATAAGTTCCTAAAGGATGTGTCTTCTCCTATTTCTTCACAATCTGTTGCCCCTAAGACACCTATTTTGTTAAGTAAGAAAGAGGTTGATAACCTCGTTGAAATGAGAAACAAAGTAGGGATGATGGATAGATGGATTGGTAGGTTAAATCAAGAAGTGGAGGATTTGCTTGTTGAAAGTTGTAAATCTCATGAAGGTGCATTGGAATTGGTTAGTGACATGGTTTCGCATGTTGAGACTCTTGGGAAACAAGAGGAGGAAAACATAGAACATGCAAGGAAATTGAAGGACATCAATAAGCTGCCAATATAAACTTTGTTGGAATAGTCCATCCTTGAGGAAGATAATGCACACTTCATTGAAAAGACCATCAACATTATTAGGTTTCAGTCCACAAACATTTATGGGCATAGGAATCAGGTGCAATAGGCTGGAAAGGATTTGCATGAGCAAGTTGAGGAGTTGGGAGCAAGTATTGCTATACTTTTTAATGAAGATATCCCTATGAAAGATAGCCTCCTTCTTGATAAACTTAAGGAAAAATGGAATAGTAGATTTGAGGAGGCAATGCAAAAAGGGGATGATGGTGATGACTTGTTGATTGATAGACTCATGGATATCAAGGAGGAGATAAAGGCTATTAGAAGGGAGTTTATTAAACTTGGAGATATGTAAGAGTTTGCCTCTGCTGAATTGAAAAGAATAAAGTTTGAAGATAGTTGGGTGGATGGACCAAAGATGAATGTGCTCCAACAAGTGTTCACCAATTATAATGAGTACATACTTGAGCAGAAAATGCAAGAATAAAGTGGCAGTGACATGTTCCCTTTGCCAGATGAGCATCAAAAAGGCACGGCTAGTTGGACAACTCCCTTTCCTATTTTGCAGGATCATGACATGAGTTCAACTGGAGATCCCAGTAGTTCTACCTTCCCCCTTTTGAGTGTAGATTTTGATAAGAGGTCATCAATCAGTAATTGAAGATCATGATGGACAATCATCTTACATTGCCCCAGTTGCTCCATGATTTGTGGATCTAATTTTTTGATGAGAGGAATTAGTGAAAAGTTGCCTATATGTAGAATTTCTCTCCATATTGTAAAGGTTGACTCATTGAAGCAAGGATTAGCCACCTAAAGAGAGATCTAGGATAGTTTTACAGTTTTTAGAAGCTTTACAATTTTATGCCAAGATACTTATACATTTTTATAAGTTTTCAATACAAGTTTTATGTCATTCTAGAATAGATTTTAATGGTAATGTTGATGAACAATAGTCATTTGTATGCCAGTGAATGTTGTGCATAAATGTCTCTTGTTTGATAAAAATTAATAGAAGATTATGAATCTGAGACTATTTCATTGAGTTATTTATGAATGGAATTTCTTTATGTTTATTGATCTATGAATTTTAGTAGTGAGTTGGTGATGTGTTCTTGTTTAATTTCAAAATTTTAGTGATTATGAATGATTATATGTCTTGAATTAGTACTGTGAATGAATGTAATGGTGCAGAATATTCTGTGAATTGTATCATTCTATGGTTTTAATTGGTTAAACAAAATGCTCATTATGAAGTTTATATGTCTGAATTAAAAGGAATTTACGTCTATGTTTGTTGTCTTGAGCTCTGTTCTATCTTTTGATATTTATTTACACCTCCCAAACATTAGATTAATTTGAATTAAGCAGTTTGTACCCTTTACCAGCAGGCCCCTTGAACATTTCAGTTGCATAGGCCATCGAACGACATCAACATAGTTGAGAACCAACTACAAAGACCTTGGAAGATAGGTGGCTATAGGTTATTTATCTTTTCAGGAGAGATAGAGTAGCAATATTCTATTTTAACGTTGTTGTGTTATATTGACCATCAATAATAGGCTTTAGATTTAACGGTATTGGGTATAAGATATAGGGTTTAGGGTCTAGGGTTAGGGGTATAAGGTATAGGATTGAAGGTGTAGTGTTTAGGGTTTGAGGTATAGTTTTAAGGGCATAGGGATTAGGGTTAAGGGTATTTGGTATAGGGTTGAGGATTGAGGGTCTAAGGTGTAGAATCAAGGGTATAGGATTTAGGGTTAAGGGATGAAGTTTAGGGTCAAGGATTTAGCAAATAGTATTTTGGGCCTATGGTTGAGGTACAGTGTTCAAGGTTAAGGGTATAGGGTACGAGGTTTAGTGTTGACGATATTGGGTATAGAGTTGAGGGTATTAGGTTTGTGGTTGAGGGTATAAGGTGTGTATTTAGGGTTGAGGCTATAAGGTAAAGGGTTTAGTGTATAAGATTGAGGCTTTAGGTTTGATGATATTAGGTATAAGGTATAGTGTATAGGGTTTAAAGTTAAAGGTATAAGGTATAGGGTGTAGGGTTTGGGGTTTAGTGTATAGAGTTTAGGGTTGAGAGTATGGTGTCGAGTGTATAGGGTATATGGTATAGGGTTTAGGGTCAAGTATATTGGGTATAAGGTTGAGGATATTGGGTTTACGGTTGACGGTATAAGTTTTAGGGTTTAGGGTTTAGGGTTTAGGGTATTAGGTTAATTGTATAGGGTTTAGGCTTTAGGATTGAGGGTATAGAGTTTAAGCTTTATGATTTACGATATTGGGTATAAGGTATAGGGTATAGGGTTTATGATTAAGGGTATAAGGTGTAAGGTTGAAGGTTGAGGGTGTAGGGTTTAGAATTTAAGGCATAGGATTGAGGGTATAGGATTTGGGGTTGAGGATATTAGGTGTAGGGTCAAGGGCATTAGGTTTATAGTTAAGGGTATAAGGTATAGGGGTTAGGGTTGAGGGTATAGGGTTTAGGATTTAGGGTTGATGGTATATGGTATATGATTTAGGGTATAAGGTTGATGGTATAGGGTTGATAGTATTGGGTATAAGGTATAATTTATAAGGTATAGGGTTTAGGGTTAAGGGTATAAGGTATAGGGTTGAGGGTGTAATATTTAGGGTTTAAGTTATAGGGTTGATGGTATAGGTTTTAGGGTTAAGGGTATTAGTATAGGGTTGAGGGTTAAGGGTATAGGCTTTAGAGTCGAGGTATAGAGTTTAAAGTTGAGATTTTAGCATATAGTCCTTAGGGCCTATGATTGAGGGATAATATTCAAGGTTGTGGGTATAAGATTAAGTGTATAAGGTATGGGGCTTAGGGTTGAGGATATATGGTATAGGGTCTATGGTATTGGGTTTATAGTTGAGGGTATAAGATATCTATTTAGGATTGAGGGTATAGGGTTTAGGGTTTAGGGTGTAAGGTTGAGGGTATAGGGTTTAGGCTTTAGGGTTGAGCCTATAGGGTTCATGCTTCAGGGTTAGTGTTGGGTATAAGGTATAAGGTATAGAGTTTACAATTTAGGGTATAAGGTATAGGGTTGAGGGTTGAGGGTGTATGGTTTAGGGTTTGAGGTATAGGGTTGAGGGTATAGGGTATAGGGTTGAGTGTATAGGGTTGAGGGTTGAGGGTATAGGGTATAGGGTTGAGTGTGTAGGGTATAGGGTTTAGGGTTGAGGATATTGGGTATAGGGTCAAGGTTATTAGGTTTACAATTGAGGATATAGGGTATAGGGTTGAGGGTTGAGGGTATAGGGTTTAGGCTTTAGGGTTGAGCCTATAGGGTTCATGCTTTAGGGTTAGTGTTGGGTATAAGGTATAATGTATAGAGTTTACAATTTAGGGTATAAGGTATAGGATTGAGGGTGTAGGGTGTAGGGTTTAGGGTTTGAGGTATAGGTTATAGGGTTGAGTATATAGGGTATAGGGGTTAGGGTTGGGGATATTGGGTATAGGGTCAAGGTTATTGGGTTTAAGATTGAGGATATAGGGTATAGGGTTGAGGGTTGAGGATTGAGGGTTTAGGGTTGAGGGTATAGGGTTTAGGGTTTAGGGCTAATGGTATTGGATATGATGGAGCTCTCAAAATTGTGAAGCATTTTTTTGGATAATATGCTTTGGGACAGGTTCAACCAAACTAAGGACCATATTGTGTTTGATCCTAGTTTAGTGATACAAAAGAGAGTACATGGACATCAAGTGGAGACCTAAGAACATGGCATGAATAAAGGGCTCACAATAGTCTAGGGCATCAAACATGATGAGGAAAGCTTTTCATAAATGATGGACACCTCATAAAAGGCAAGTGGGGTTATAATGGAAGAGGGGATTGCATGAAAATTGCATACTTTTGACCTAAAGAATGACAGTCAAGGTTTTCCATATAAAATAAGGCATCAAGGATAGGGATTTTCTCCAAAATGCAACATGATATGAAGCATGATGAGGGTACAAATTAGAAAATCTGAATAGTCAATAGTGCAACAAAAGGCCAATATGCTTGATAATGTGCAAAGACATAGATATGCAACATGAGATTCACCATAAAGATGGAGTGGCAGTCATTTGAAGATAGTGAGGATAAAAAGCAATGAATGACAAGGGATCCACAAAATGAGGCAACATATCTTGAGAAGGCTAGAAAACTGTACATGTTGTATCTGCCAAAAAACTGCCTTCCAACATAGTGCAACTGGTATGGTGTACAACCCTATGAGTGTTATTATTTTGAACCTAAATTTTATATCACGTTCAACATGGCACCTTTTCAGCATTGTTTCTATTTTAAGCATCGACCCTGATCGATTATCTATGCTTATCAAGTTCCAAAAAGGATGAAATAAAGAGTTTGACAACTTCATAGCATGTATAAGCTCTATAGAGAGAACTTTGCATCTTCAAGTGACTATTGAAGGTCCTTATGGTCCAAATTCCGGTGATTTCTTAAGGTATGAAGCATTGATACTGATTGGTGGAGGGTAACCATGAAATTAAAGAACAGGTAGAGC
The DNA here is from genome assembly GCA_007115665.2 of Sequoiadendron giganteum. Taxonomy (NCBI): domain Eukaryota; kingdom Viridiplantae; phylum Streptophyta; class Pinopsida; order Cupressales; family Cupressaceae; genus Sequoiadendron; species Sequoiadendron giganteum. Next base: position 161,063,509 of record CM021109.1, read on the forward strand.
ATAGAATGTCTATAACTTATCACTCCAACTTTTCATTTCCAAGTGAAGAGAGCAGATTTAGAAGCCTTTCCTATTATTTGTCTAATGCTGGAGGCATTCATTTTGTCATGATTAGAGGATACATTGATTACAAAAGGATAGGGGAAAAATAAAGACAATTGAAGGCTGATTTAGCAAATGTTGATGGGAGTGTAACTCCCTGGCTCATTGTTACTTGGCACTCACCTTGGTACAATATTTATAGAGCTCACTATTGTGTGGTTGATTGTAGAGACCATGAAATGTTTATGCTGCAAATGGAGCAACCACCGTGCTAGGTGAAAGGGGTTAATTTGATATTGTAAGGGAAATTTTACACAAGTATAAGAAGTTGTTGTAGGTGTATACACCTAAAATTGGTCTGGAGCATCTGATTAATTAAAATCACATTATTTGATTAATTATTCTATTTCCTCTACTATTTAAATAAATAGAAATATTTATTTAATATAGTTCACATTCAAATTCATCTTAATTAAATAAACAAAATTAAATACTTTGTTCGATTTAATTATCAAATCCCTATTTCAATCTATCACATCATTCTTGAATTAATTAAATAAGGTCAAACACTTTATTAATTAATTACCATATTCCTCTGATTAATTTAATAAACGACTATCCTATAGTTTGTTTTATTAAATTATTTATCTCCTTTTCCTAATTTAAATAAATCAAAATATTTGAATTAAGCATAAAGGAATATTCCAATCTACATTTTCTCAAAAATGAATTAGATTTCCTATGTCTAATCTATGTCTAAATTTGTCACAATTAATGCTTTGAAACTTCACGGGAAGTTTTGGAGACAAATTGGAGACAAATTTGGAATTTGATCTCTCAATCTTCTTCCATCAATCCTTCCTCTTCTCTTGCCTGGTGTTTTCATGGGTAGAGACAATCTCCCTCTTTCTCTCAATCTCCTCCATTTCTCACCATTCAATCCTCCAGATTGAATCCAAGCCTCTCAAAGCTTTCCCTGTGCATTTCTACAGCCAAAAAATCTATAAATACAAGCCTCATTGAACCAGAAAAGGATCCAGATAATCAAGCTTTTGCACTCTTACTCTGCATGAATCCAAACGATCACACATCAAGCAATTCAACAATCAAGCTTCATAACAATGGCTGCCTCTTGGAGCTGCATTTATCTGTTTCACATCAACATCATGCTAGTTTAATTGATTTATCATTTAGCATTGCATTAACATCATCTCGTTCTTCAGATAGTCATTTTAACAGTCTTATTTTCTTAAACAATCTGAGAGCAATTTAAATTTAATAAATCTTTGGAGATAGAGAGCAATAGGACGCTTTCAATTGATTACTTTGTTGAATTGATTCAATTTGTTTAATCATTGATATAATGTCGTATTAAGAAGTGTATTTATGTTATTTACTTCATTCCACACTTACAGTAGGAAACATCTTTGTTTAGATGCCTGGTGTATGGGTAAATTTAGCACATGCCTTCTTTGCACATGGACAATTTGGGCTTGCAGTGAGAATGCATCAAAATTGCTTGAGGAATTTCTATATGGCACTGCCACCCGAATTCTATTATATCTATCTCAAACACATTATGAAGCAGAACAATGGAAAGGTTATAAAAAAACATTATTAAGTATAGTGCATTTTGTGCCCTCAAATTACATGTTGCACTTTGTTGTTGGGATTGCAATACCGAAGTTTTCTTCAACACTTCAAAAGTAGGAATGTACTATTGATGAAGGTTCGTCGAAAATTGTCAAGATTAAAAAATGCACTTTATGTGTTAAGCTAATTGTCAGTTGTGGCAAGCCCACATACACATAAATTTGATGAGAAGAAGATGGAGTTGCTTGTTTACTGTTGTAAACACTTGCTCGATGCTGCCAAGGTTAATAGAGAAGCAAAAAAATGTGAAGAGTAGCAAAGCGATGCTATGTGCTTCCTATCACGCATCGTGGGTTTCAATTATCTTCTTGATGCATCAACGATGGTGTGATATCACATCTTACTTATCACCCATCATTGTTAAGTGTTTCTTTCTCCACATTGCATTGGTGGTACATGATGTTTCCTTCTCTCTATCGTACATCACTATTACATATCTCCTTTTTCTCATTGCATTCGCAATACGCGATGTTTGTGCGATGGCGATGGTGGGCTTGGGGATGGCATCCAATGGCATCATTTGAGGAGATTATTTTGATAGTGAGATGCAAATGATTAAAAGGTGAAGTGCTCGGGTAAATGAATTATTTCTACAACTCGATAAAAAGAATTAAAGCCTTCATAAGTAAAAATAAGAAACTTTGAGTTTCAGAGAAATAAAAGGTAAATGCATTGGTGAGAATGGGGTTTTCACAACTGATAAAAAGAGTAAAGGGATATCATGAATGAAACTAATCTCTTAGTTGTAGGGTAAAAGTGAAAGCAAGCAAGAAATGGGTAAATGAGATTTTCCACAACCTGGTGGAAAATAATGAAGGTTTTTCATGGTAAAAGCATTTTTTTTGTTGTAGCATAGGCAAGAAAATGCAAGGAGTGGGAAATCAAAGTGTAGAAGGGGCTTTTCTTCGAGCGGGAGCAGTTATTGATCAAAGGATCTGAATGATGCCAATTGTCAATAGGGGATTTCCATTTAGGGTTGTTCCATTTTCCTTAAATGTATCTTTCTGTTGCATTTTTCGGGAGTTGCTCTCACTTTGATCTTCACGAGGAAATTATATTTTTGTAACAGTTCTTAAATGAATAAGGGTTGATTTCAATTTTGGATGAGTATGAAAACTGTAATGAAGAATTCAATCATGGCATTTTCATATTCGTATGTAATTAATAAAATATTCTGAGTTGGTTGTCTCCACTATCCACATTGCATAAATTTTGAATACGATTAATCAAAGATTGTTGGTATTTTTCTTCTTGTCTTTCCTTGAATGTCTGTTTAGTGTTACTACTCTCATTCAAAGAATGAGTTAAAATGTATTAACATAAATAGAGGTTTATACAATTGTGTGCTAGGATTATTAAGCATGACTGGTTTAGTTTATGCTATCAATGGTGTAAGGCATCATTTGGTAGGCATTGTTATGACAACGTAAATGTTATGATGTATTTTGAATTACATGGTTTAGGTGACTCCACCCTAGAATTTGGCATTGGTCTTTTAATGTTGCAGTCTCCTGAGTTTCTTTGTGGCGGCTACAAATTAAAATCAAATTTACTTTTTTATGTCGGTGTAATTATGTGTGGGGTTTAATGCATTACATTTCTCATGTTTAAATCAGACATTACCATGAAGGTCAGCCAAATCTTTAGGATAGTATGTGTATTCAACAATTGAAGGAGAATTATTTGTTTACAGTGTTCTAGATGCTTTGGCACACAAGTATTTATAAGTACACTATCGGGATCACCCTCCCAGGTTTCACAAAGCCTGAAGTGTAGGGGAGAGAGGTTTCATATCAATCTCCCATTCATTGGTCAAATCTCTCCTTGAATCTAACCATTAGGTCTAACACCCGTTTAGGATTCGAGTTGATTGCAAATTTGGGAACCAACATATTGGTGACTCCGTTGGAGACAACTCTAGAATCATCTATTTGGAAAAGAGTCCATAAGTTTTCTGATATGAGGATTTGGTTCAAAATATTGAAGGATTTCATACCCGAGAAAAGAAATTGTTGCAGTATACTTGAACATTTCACGATCTATGGTGCTCTGCTGGTGAAAAGAACTCAAAAGGAAATCTCATCCTTGAAGATGTTTCAATTTCTTGAAGATTTTTTCCTCTTAGAGGTGGTGAATCTACTAAAGAACCTGATGAAGATGTAAAGAAAGTTTTAGATCTACAAAGATTTCCAGTCAGAAAGAAGAATCTGCAGCAGTTGCAACATATCCAAGTATTTTCCATATTTTGGTTTTCAAGAAACATAAACTTATGATGAAAACCATATTTAAAATTTTGGAATTTTTTTTGTTCCCTTATTCAGTGAAAATGAGCACTACAAGAAAGGGATAAAGGGATATTGAGAAGAAACTAGTTGTAGGGTGGATAAATTCTTATTTACAAATATGTATGGTTGTTCTAGTTCACCCTCTACAAATTTTAATGTCATACTTAAAACACAGTCATGTCCTTAAAGAAAGGTGTTCACTAGTGAGAGATATAACCCTTTGGATTTTAGTAAAATCCAAGGTTATCCACACTCTGTCCCAAGAAAAATTAATGAATATTTTCCTAAGTTTAGAGGAGATCTTGAAGAGTTAGCACCACAACATTTACAAAATTTCATTGATTTAATGAGGGATTGTCAAATAGTAGAAGAGGATGCTATCATGAGGTTTTTTGTAAGAACTTTAGAAGATGTTGTTGAATATTGGTTTTCTGGTTTTCTAATGCATTTTATATGTTCATGGAAAGAGTTTAAGATATTGGTCATGGATCATTTTGGTGAAGTGAATAACGAATACTTATCTAACAAGAGATTTTCACACACTCAAGAAGACTGTGAAGATGAATATAAGCCTGTAGTTGAACAAGACTTACTTATTGATGCACTGTATGATATAAGAATATTGGAGGATGAGTCCTATGATTTTCATGATAGATTCATGGAAATTCTATTTACTATACTAGTATCAAATAGACTCGATGAATCGGTGTGTGTTGACATTTTTGGTGAAGGGCTTGAGCCAGGTCTGAGTACCATGCCAGCTCACTTTAGGCCCCCTAACGTTAAAAGCATATATCAATGGATTTCAGTGATTGAAGAAATGATAGAGAAAAATGGAAGTCATTTCCTAACTAGACTATGTGATGGTACCTTTTCCATATTTCATCAAATAGATCTAGATGGTATAGTAGAAGACAATGATAATGCATCATCTAGTGGTGAGAATTTTGTTTCTGATTAGCCTATAGAGAAAATGTATGCAAAACAAGATTGTGACCATAATAGTGAAGATGTAAGACATGATGAGGTAAACAAACCATGTGAAGTCACTCCTATTTTCTTTGAAAATATGGAAATGGGGAGTCAATTTTCTATATCAAAAGAAGGCTACAATAATGTAGATGATACTGAAAGTATTTTCTCATATATGGATTGTGAAAGCACAGTAGAAGTCTATGCTGATTTTGAAGTTTCAAGTCTTCATAGTAACGACGTTAGTGTTGTAGATGTAAATATGAAACTAGTTGAAAATTATTCTTATCCTGGTCATCATGATGATTGTAATCCTGCTTTCAACCTTAGTAACTATGAATCTTTTCAAGAGGAGGAAGCAAAATTAATTTCTTTGAGTGGAAAGTATTTCAACAAAGAAAATGATCATAAAATTTTTGAAGCCTAACAATTGCATGATGATGGATTTAAATTGAATGTACTTTTCAAAGAGGAGATATGTGATTAGCAATGTTATGATACAATTGATCATGTCAATTCTACATGTTTTGAGTGTAGCATTAATTCAAGTTCTCATGGTGGTGAGACAAAGGAGTTTGTTGATTTATGGAATAATTTTGAGAGTGGTGGTATAACAGATGCAAATAAAAAAATGTGCAGTGATTTTCAATTAGGCCAATCATCCATGAGAAGTTACAATGAAGAAATAAATGATGATTTGTAGTTTGATATTCAGGGCTATGACCTCACTGATTATTACAACAGTATGAACAAAAAAAAGGGTATGCATGCAAGAGATTTTTTGAATAAATCAGTTCAAGTAGTTGATTGCACAAAGCATGCATGTGTTGGTGATTTAAGTGGTGAACATGGAAATCCTTTTTATGATTTTGAAGTTATTACTAAATGTTTGCATGATGATATCATAAATGTAGTTGTACATGTGGTGTAGTCATGGTAGGAGGGTCCTCAAAGAGAACAATCCAGACTGTGCAACAAGAGTTACACAACATAAGCCACACAAAATATGGAGGCAAACTTAGGTTCAAACATTCTCATTATCTGAAATTTCAATTACATACAGTTGGCCACATCCGGGCTTATAGATTTGGCTCACAGGCCTGATACAACATGCTCAAAATACAATATTCCTATATGCGAGCAAAAATCTTACAGATCAAATTCTATATACATCTTAATCTACTTGATCTTGATTGACTCAAATCCTAATGATCTATTACAAGCTTTATATCATATCCACAAATCTAGAAACATTTGCGTCGACCAAAGATCATTACAATCTTCAATAAAGGGAACGTAACATGTACATGAACAGGTCAACCTCAAATATGAATTTCTCCACGGAAGGTGCATATGATGAAGTGTGGACCTAAAATTAAGGTTAGGGACACTCCACAAAACAATTTGAAACACCTCGCAAGGATTTGCAAGCTACGGGAAAGATCCACAAGCGATCAAACTAGCAGTTAGGTTTGAAATTATTTCGGGGCCAGTTCTAAAAAATTATCACTTAATCCGAAAGCGATAACTTTCCAGAAAAAGATCCAATTGAGCTGAAATTTTGGAATATGAAAATGAACATGTCCACGATGAAAACATAGATCCGCAAGGTCTGGTGAGCAAATATGATGAAATACCGAATTTGCCAACTTGAACAAGAACAAGAACTGAACAAGAACAAAAACTGAAAGAAAATATTTTTGGTTGATGCAAGATTGCCAAGAACCAAGGATGCTCCTGCATCAAACATTTGGGGTTATTTGAAAATTGAGTCCCTCACTTTGTTGGGGCTAAAGGAAAAATAATACATTCTACCTCAGCCTAAGAAATCCAAGAAGAATCCTCCACTGGTCTACCTTTCCACTTCACAAGATATTATTTGTATTGCCTTCCACGAGTTTTCCTCCCATCTCTGACATCCAAGATCTCTTCTATCACATCTGATTGCTATTTAGGAAGTTGATCTTCCAATTTTTCTTTACTGTCTTCATTGAATTCTGCTTCATGCTACTGATGTAGATCTACAATGTTGAATGTAGGTGATATACCCATACCATCTGGTAACTCTGCTTCATATGCATTTCCTGAATCAAATTTCTTCAAAATATTACAGGGTCCAAACTTCCTCATTTGGAGCTTATTGTATGTGCCAATTGTAAATCTCTCCTTCCTCAAATACACCATCACTTCATCTCCAACTTTGAGATCTTTATGTCTCCTTTTTTTATCTACTCGCTCCTTATACTTTCAGTTCATATCTTCCAACTGTTGCTTTACTCGAGTATGCACTTTCTTCATATGTTCTGCAAATTCTTCTCCTTCTGCACTCCTTTTATCTTCCTTATTGATGTCTCACAACTTTGATATACCTTTAGGATGAACTCCAGTAACAATCTCAAAAGGTTTTTTTCCAGTACTTCTATTCACTGAATTATTGTAGGCAAAATCTGCTTGAGCAAGGACTAAATCCCAAATTTCAGTCTTCTTACTTACCAAACATCTCAGAAAATTTCCCAAAATCTTGTTTACTACCTTTGTCTATCCATCAGTCTGTGGGTGAAAAGTAGAACTGAACTTCAAATCTGTTTTCAACTTATTCCAAAGTGTCCTCCAAAAATAACCAACAAACTTTGTATCTATGTCTGAAATAATACTCCTAGGTAATTCATGCAATTTGACCACTTCCCTGAAAAAAAAATCTACTACATGTATTGCATTTGTTGTCTTCTTACAAGGTATGAAATGTGCCATCTTAGAAAATATATCTACCACCACAAATACATAATATGTGGCGACTGATCATTCTATACTGTACACTCTTCATGTATCCTCGCGCGGGGGTTCGGGGGCGGTAGCCCCCGAGAAAATTTTTTGGCCTGCTTTTTCGTGAAATTACTGAAAAAGGGAAAAATCACAAAAAGGGAAAAATCCCCGATTTTGTATAACCCTAATTTATAAAGGGTTTAGGATAGAGTTACAGTATTATAAGAAACAAGCGATTATTCGCGATATTGTAATAGGGTTTTACACTGGTTAATGAAATCATTGGATGGTTGCGGTTTGGTGGATGTAGCCCACATTGGGTGAACCACGTTAAATTCTCTGTGTTATTTTTCTGTGTGTTTTACTTCTGGTTTATTTGATAAAATCTGCATTTAGCTTTTAGATATCTGCCATTGAAATCCTAACAGAAGAATCCTCCACTGGTCTACCTTTCCACTTCACAAGATATTATTTGTATTGCCTTCCACGAGTTTTCCTCCCATCTCTGACATCCAAGATCTCTTCTATCACATCTGATTGCTATTTAGGAAGTTGATCTTCCAATTTTTCTTTATTGTCTTCATTGAATTCTGCTTCATGCTACTGATGTAGATCTACAATGTTGAATGTAGGTGATATACCCATACCATCTGGTAACTCTGCTTCATATGCATTTCCTGAATCAAATTTCTTCAAAATATTACAGGGTCCAAACTTCCTCATTTGGAGCTTATTGTATGTGCCAATTGTAAATCTCTCCTTCCTCAAATACACCATCACTTCATCTCCAACTTTGAGATCTTTATGTCTCCTTTTTTTATCTACTCGCTCCTTATACTTTCAGTTCATATCTTCCAATTGTTGCTTTACTCGAGTATGCACTTTCTTCATATGTTCTGCAAATTCTTCTCCTTCTGCACTCCTTTTATCTTCCTTATTGATGTCTCACAACTCTGATATACCTTTAGGATGAACTCCAGTAACAATCTCAAAAGGTTTTTTTCCAGTACTTCTATTCACTGAATTATTGTAGGCAAAATCTGCTTGAGCAAGGACTAAATCCCAACTTTCAGTCTTCTTACTTACCAAACATCTCAGAAAATTTCCCAAAATCTTGTTTACTACCTTTGTCTATCCATCAATCTGTGGGTGAAAAGTAGAACTGAACTTCAAATCTGTTTTCAACTTATTCCAAAGTGTCCTCCAAAAATAACCAACAAACTTTGTATCTATGTCTGAAATAATACTCCTAGGTAATTCATACAATTTGACCACTTCCCTGAAAAAAAAATCTGCTACATGTATTGCATTTGTTGTCTTCTTACAAGGTATGAAATGTGCCATCTTAGAAAATATATCTACCACCACAAATACATAATCATTACCTCTCTATGTCTTCCACAAACCAAGTATGAAATCCATGCTAATATCCTCCCAAGGTCTTTCTGGAACTGTCAAAGGTTTATACAATCCAACATTCTGACTACTCCCTTTTGCAACTTGACAAACTCTACAACTTTGCACAAATTTCCTAACATCCTTATGAATCTGAGGCCAAAAGTAATTCTCACTTACCAATTCTACTATCTTATCAACTCCAAAGTGTCCTGCCAATCCTCCACTTTATCTTTCACCAAGTTATCCTTCATTGAACTACGGGGTATACACAACTGATTCCCTCTAAACAACATATCCTCTTGAATGAAATAATCCAACCATTGACTCCTATCTTCCAAGATGGGTTCTTTACAAGCTTTCCAAGGTTCTACAAAATCCGGGTCTTCCTCATACAAGTTCTTCAATTCCTCAAAGCCAAATACCTCCACTCTTATCTTTTCCAGTAAATTCCTTCTCCTACTCAAAGCATCAAAAAATCTATTTGACTTTCCACTCCTATGTTTCAAAACAAAAGTATAACTTTGCAATAATTTCACCCATCTCATGTGTTTCTTATTCGACTTACCTTGATTGTTCAAATACTGCAAAACCTAATGTTCTGTATACAAAACAAAATCCTTAGACAACAAGTAATGTCTCCACTTCTTCAAAGCTTGAACTATGGCATAAAACTTCTAGTCATACACTGAATACCTTTTCCTAGCATCATTCAATTTCTCATTGAAGTAAGCTACTGGTCTTCCTTCTTGAATTAATACTGCTCCAATTGCATTTCCACTTGCATCATATCTATCTACTCCATCCTTCAAAATGCCTATTGCTTCCCGAAAACAAGATCAACTACAAAAATTCCACTCAGACAAGGATTAATCATCAATCAATTTCTTCAAAATAGATTCCCTCAAGCTTGATAGGCTAAGAAATCACAATAGAAGAAATACCCAGAACTTTAAACACCATGGAACTAATACATGCAATCTCATGTAACCATTGAACAGCCTTGCTCTGATACCAAATGAAGGGAAAAATGGATATCTCAAAAAAATTTATAGGAACAGTATGCACACTCAGTATCATACGTTTCAAATACAAGCACATACTACTATGCCTTATAGCAAAAACAAACATAGATAATTTTCCCACTGCATTAACCCTTCTAGAAAAGATAATGTAGTTTGTGGATCTAAGAAAATTTTGGCAGCATAACAACATGTAAATCAACACTTCAAGAATGAAATAAGAAGAATAGAAGAAAGATAGACAGAAGAGAAGAAACACCAATATACGCGGGGAAAACCCTTTGAAGTAAAAAACCCCATACTCCAAAGCATCAAACCAATGTATTAATCTGCAACAAAAAGGTTACAATACACTTTCAGGCTCACAACCTTAACATGGAGATTACATCTTTCTCTTCTAGAGGAAATCCGACAGCATAACCCTGCAATGAATCAAATCATACTAAACACTCCCTCAAGCACCTTATTTATAGAGAGATACAAGCATAGAGGTAGCTTCATGAGCAAGCTACAACAAGGAGTTATGCAAAACTCATCCAAATTCATGTGGCACACATTCCAAGGACATATTTGACCTTTGTGACACATGTACATGCATTTATTACACCCCCAACCAACCTCCATACTTGGGTGCCCCAAATTTTCCCAAAATAGGTATGACAAATTCACTTGCACACCTTATAATGTCATAGAATATGTTGTATATGAGAACCTCTTACAACTATAAGAGAATCCGTCATAACAGGCTAAATATAGAAGATGCTCTTAAACTCTTACAAATTTTTCATATCCCAAACTTGGGTGCCTATCTTCTCCATACAAAGATACCATGTGACACTTGTCACACCTGTCATAGAATCTCTATTTTTAGCTCTTACATGTCATAGATCTTGTCATAGGAATCTGTCATACAATGATGACTTACACAATGCTCAGAGTGCCAACACATGACATAGAATCTCTACACAAAATGGGATGCCTATATTCCCTATGTGGGGACAAAAACATCCATGTCACCTCCTAGTGTGATGATAACTCACCATGCCAACTCACACAAAATGACAACATTAAATGAGCATGAAAAATGCAATATAGGAAAATAAATAATAAATCAATGTTAGGAAAAATGCCAAGGTTGAGACACCTTAATTCCCAACAATCATGCCACCAACTGCCACTGTAGACCAAACAAGAACAAAATACTTCTTCCTAGAAGCATAGACAATTCATTCAAGAGACATAACATAAATAGACCAAATTATGGACCACTTCAACACATGAAATTAGAATTGAGATACTACAGAGATATTGAGAACACATTCACCAAGCCTCAAGAGCAAAGACATCAATATAGAGAAATGCAAAGCATTTTTTGGACCAATCTAGACAACCAATGACACTGCCAACCTTCTGCAACTTACAAAAATCTCTTGGTCAACACTAGCGACCTGAAAAGATAAGGGTGCAAAATCCACAAAACACTAACTTTGAATCTCAAACCGCAAGACCATATTTTCAACACCGGAGGAATGCAAAGCATTCTCCCAAATAGACTTCAATGCAACTTCTAGGAACATAACCTTTCAACAACTTGTGAAGGTTAGATCTTTCTTTCAGCAACACATACCTCATTAGGAGCAATAGGAGAGAGCATGGAACATACTATAGAACATCAAAAAAATCTTTCCACTATCAGCAACACTTTTAATCCTCATCTCAATGCTTCTAATCCTCATCTTAATATATCATTTTGAAAATAACTTTGCTGAAAACAACTATACTAAAAAATTTCTTTGATTAACATCAGACAAGGCATGACATCCAACCATGAACTTCAGCAACACCACCATACATAAAATTTAGCTCAAACTAAATGTTGTCAACAATGATAACTGATACCAACCAACAATCACTACAATGATCTCACCAAGTATTGACATCAGAGACATCAAATTCCAACGATCTTCCTTACTTCTCAAGTGCCAACAATTCACCAAGTGTTGTCATCAACCACTATGTTGACATCAATGATAACCATTGCCAACAATATTACACAAAAATCCTCAAGTTTTGACATCAATGACAACAACTACCAACATTTTCTACTTTAGTGTGAGACTGAGCATAAGTTCATGCTCTCACTAAAGTGGGGGCTAAATGTAGCATCATAAATTGTTAACCCTTGAAAATTTCACACTATGTTTTGCTTTGTCCTAAGTGATTGGACCTAATTGTATAGCTAATTTCCTAAATTATGCATCCCATGGCCCATTTTAATATTTATCAAGAAATCAAATGTGGAAGACCTAAGTATACATTTAATATTTTGATCTTAGCACTTTAGATTCCAAAAATTGAGGGATTTGGACCAGGGCTTCCTTGCGCCCTAGTCTCCTTAATGTGGCCCTAAAATTCAAAGTGTTGGTAGTAGTAATTTAATATTTGAAATTAAAATTTTGATTATAAGCCATTGAGATTCAATTTTCATGAAATTAGAGCAATTTCATATAAATACATAGTATTTTCACAATTTTGAAGGAGAATAATGACCAAGCAATTATAAAGAGCAACTTTTATACTTTGAGATCATGTCAAGAGCAGTCAAGAGTAGAATTTAGAGATTTATTGCAACATTTCAAGGACTAACACTTGTAGGTATTTAAAGTAATCCAAGCCAAATCGCAATCAAGCCTTCAGTAGATGTGCATGACTTCAGTCCTTCAAGGAAATCAGATTTGAGTGGTGAGTTGTAGTCTATTGTTGATTCATCATTCATTTATCATTTAGCCTCTATCCCTCGAAAGGATAAGCTCTCTATCATCAATTTTTCCATTGTGGAGGTGGAAATACCAACATAGGGTTTGACTAAGGTAAACCCCTATATGGAAAAACCCCTCCTCTCCTTTTGAATGTGCAAGTACAAATATAAAGATGGTTGCAGGAATATTTGAAGATAACTCACTCATTTATGCATTCAAACCCTACAACTTGACAAGATCTATAAACAATATTATCTTAGTAACTGATGAAGATTCGACAATGGGATCTAAAAGGAAGAAGCTACATTCTGGGGACCTTAGGATTGCAAAATCAAATTTCAATTTCAAAAACCTAAACTAGGGTATCCTTGCACCCTACTCCACTTAAAATCAACTCAAATTTGAACTACAGGTGCACACATGTTTTCTCTTTCCATTTCTAGTCCTTAAATCTAATTGTCAATTTCCAGTTTTTCCGTATTTACATCAAAACAATGCATTTTCATAGTTAGCTAGTCATATCATTGCATTTCATACAAAATCCATTCCAAAGAATTTTAGTTCATATCCTAGGGTTGATTGACTCACCTTCAGGTTGTAAGTCAATTTCATATCCTAGCCAATCTCTAATTCTAATGATAACAAGGCATTTGGAAAAGCCTTGAAATCCTAAGGTGAAGTCCCAGGGTTTCACTTTCCACCTCATTAGATCCATACTGATTTAATGGGAACCCATTTGGGAGTGATTGTTGAATGTTGGTACAACCTTATTAGGATAGATGGATTGTGAAAGGGCATGGATTAAAGGGGTTTGATGGGGGGGTATGTGGGAGAATGGATGGGATGTTGGAAAGTGAATGGATGAAATGATGGGAGAGGATTGTGATGGGGGTATGTTGTCAAGATCAACACTGACACATATCGTGATGGATGTTGAATGATTGGAGGAGAAAGAGATGGAGAATGGGGGGATGATGGGAGAGTTAGGATAGTGAATTTTAGGACATAGGGACACAAAATAGATTTAGGAGATGAAAATTGAGGATGATTAGCTTTTTGATTAGCAATATTGGATGTCATTATAGATTTTTCCTTTGAATTTATTGCATCTATTTTATTTATGATTCAAATGGTTTTGATTTTTTCTTTGGTGGTTCTTTGTCGCTTCTGGGATTGAGTGCACTTTTGGATTATATTTTTCTTTCCTTCATCATGCCTTTTTGAGGGGACATGGTGATCTCTAGATCCATGTGGATGTTTTATTGTATGCATTTTTACTTTGGCATCCAAATTACCCTAAATAACAATGATATGAGTGTGAGGGGATGGTTGATGTACTGGAGAAAGTATGAATGGAGTGATGGAATTGGGATGTTTGATAGGATGCATAGATGGGGGATGTTGGATGATGTTCACGTAGGTGTGCCTTTGTTTATCCTAATTTTAGATTAAAGGATGGGATGTTTATGATGGTTGATGGGGATAGATGATTGGTGGATGAAGGGATGAGTAGGTTAAGAGGGAGGATGGGAATTTGGGATATAAGGGCCCAAAATAGATTTAGTAGATGGAGGATGTGTGATGGTCAATTGTGGGGACATAAGGACCCAAAATGGATTTGGAGGATTTGGAGGAATACTGATAATATTTTTTGGTGTGTATAGTGGAGGAGGATGGATGGAATCAAATGTTTTGGTGGAGTGATGGGAAGTGCTTATTATTCTTTTGGAAGAGGCTTTCTTAGGTTGTATGAAGGTTGCACCAACATTTTTGGATTATGAGCCTTGAGCTACATAACCAAGGCCTTGTGCTTGAGGATTTTATTCGATATATATGGGCTCAAACATACCTTTCTCATGAAGGCCTAAGCCTTTTCCTTGATATTTTATGGTCTTGAGCATTCAGTTTATAATGGGATGCTTTTTATTTTAGAAACATGATGTGAGTCCATTATGAGGTGGAGAAGGATGGGTGGTGGATATGAGTTGTTCTTCTGCTACAAGAGAACCACCATGGGTGAAAGTAAAAGGATCTAGGGATATGAAGGTGGTGTTGGGATATTTTGGATAGGAGGTGATAATGGATCATGAGATGGAGTAGATGGGATGGTAGGATCTTCATTTGTAGGAGGGTGTGATAGGGATCATAAGAAGTATTAAGTGGGATGGTAGCATCTTGATTTGGATGAGGGAATGATAAGGGATCATGAGAGGGATTAGGTAAGGTGGTAGGATATTGGTTTGGATGAGGGGATGATAAGGAATTGTTTGGAACGAGCTCTTGGCATGCTTCAACTTGTGTGGGTGGTTTGATGGTGGAGGAGTGTTGAATGGAATCCTCGAATGGGGTGGATGAAAGGATAGGGGATTCATGAATTTCATAGGATTTGATTTGGTTAATTCTAGGAGTAGGAGAAGGGTATTAGATTTGGGTTGATTTTACGGGTTGGATTGTTTCAATAGTTTGGATAGTGTTAGGAGTGGGAAGAGTAATGGTAGGTGTGGGATGGGGAAGGGTCTCATCACTTGTGACCATACATAGTGGAGTGGGGTGAAATGACCTTGCAATTTTGGGATGTGGATATGGTGATGATTTATTTACTAGGAGTCCTTGGATGACATATGGAATGAGATACTTGTATATTTTAGGCTTAGGTGGAGGGGTGGAAATAGATGAAGGATTAGGAGTAGGTGGAAGAGGGGAATTAGTCAGTGATTAGGATTATGGGTTGGAGAATTAGAATTAGTGAAGGGATCAATATTATATGGAGGATGGAAGTATGATAGATCAGAGGGAGGATTAATGTATGAGGGAGCGAAAGGTGGAATGAGATAGGATGATGTGGATGGTGGATTGAGATAGGAGGATGTGGATGGTGGATTGAGGTGGGAGAAAATATTAGGAGTATATGGAGGATTGGGATCATGGAGTGGAGGATAGGATTATGGATTTGGAGATAGTCTGGGGGATAATGGGATTGTGGGTTTGGACTAGGGATGAAGGTGACAATTTTTTTATGCAAAGATGGAGGTTGAGATATGACTAGGGGAGAAGGTGACAATATTGATACTGGATGAGAGGGATATGCAAGCGATAGATAAGAGAGAGATGTATATGGGGGATAAGATGGAGATGTGGATAAAGGAGCTAATGGATTTCCCTTGTCAAAGGTAGCATAATTATTGCTAATGGGTGTGGATGGAGGCATGATGGCATAGCCTTGATCAATGATGTAATTTTGGAAGATGCTTTGGGCAAGCTTGCTAGCAATGATGACATCAAATAGATCTATTTTGTACTCATCTTGATCAACATGACTTTCATTATCATATTCAATATAATTGGGATCTCCCTTGATTACTATTTTTGGTGTTATTGAGGGAGGATAAGGATTCATAATATTAGATTGGATGGGTATGGATGGAAGATATGAGAATAGATAATTAGAAGGTAAATGGAATAGGTTATAAGAATGGATCTTAAGAATTTTTTTATATCAGATATTAGATGTAGATGTACTAAAGCTTAGGTTGGAATTTAGAGTGAGCTCAAATTAGGATTTGATTTAATCTCAAGTTAGGGTAATTTTGATGATATGGTGGGAGGAATGGTCTCTTAATATTCAAGGATACAGTTAAATAAATGGGGTGATTGGCAGATGAATGGTTGATAGTATCCTCTAAACTATGGTCGAGATCCTATGTCAAAGTTTGATTGGATGGATTTCCTAATTGAGATAGGCCAAGTTCTCAAGCAAGAAGAGACATCAATATAAAATATACCTTTTTATCGAGGTGAAATAGTTTGAATGAGGGATTACTAACTTGGGATAGGATTAGTTCTCAAGAAAGAATTATTGGATGATTGATTTAGGATATAAGATCTTGATTAAGTTTTTGAGGTTGGATTTTGGATTGTGGATTAATTAGATATTGATAGGATGAGTCTAGTTGAATCCTTGTTCAAAAGGGATAATGTTTTGGATAGGTTAATGGTGGTCAATGAGACAAAAATGATCATTTTGAGATAGAAATAGAGTGGGAAAATGATTGTATTGTAGTTTTTAGACCTGAGAGGACACTAGTTATCCATAATAGGAAGGATTTTATTTTTGGATTTTTTATGGGGAATGGATTTTCCTAAGAATAGTGCAGAATCACCCAAGAGGACACATAATCATCCAAGGGCAGAATCACCCAAGAATAGAGTGAATCCACCCAAGTATGAATCACCCAACAAGAAATGATGGGTTGGATTGTGGATGACTACCTAGTTGGATCCACCCAAGAACAAAGCGAATTCTCTCAAGTAGGAATCACCCAACAAGAAATGATGGGTTGGATTGGGGATTACTACCTAGGTAGATCCACCCAAGAACAGAGAATATTCACCCAAGATAGAGTGAATCAACCATAATAGAGGCAAAATTTTCCAAGAATTATTGGACATGGGATGAGCACCTAGGCATATTCACCTAAGAACACAACAGATTCACCCAACAAAGAGTTGATCCACCCAAGTAGCGGTAGAGTCGCTCGAGGATGATTGGATACTGAAAAAAGGACCAAAGACTGTAATCACAAAGATACAAGATGATAATGGGATGGAATAAAGGTATGCACTAGTAAGAACAAGAATACACGCTAGAAAGCACAAGCCTATATTAATCAAGTAGGTGTGTTAAATTAGTGTAGGCCCACCAACCAAAAGAATAATATCTCAAGATTAGTGTGAGGCACTTCTCTTTCAAGAGTTGATAGATAGGGATCCAATGGCACAAGGGCTCATCTTTTCCCCTTTTTGGAGGTCTTGAGATATTTACTGAAGAGCTCCTAGCTCTACTCAGTAGCTTCAAGCATGACATTATACCCTGCACTACACTAA
The DNA here is from genome assembly GCA_007115665.2 of Sequoiadendron giganteum. Taxonomy (NCBI): domain Eukaryota; kingdom Viridiplantae; phylum Streptophyta; class Pinopsida; order Cupressales; family Cupressaceae; genus Sequoiadendron; species Sequoiadendron giganteum. The sequence continues at coordinate 161,081,284 of CM021109.1, forward strand.
GAAGTGATCAAAAGACCTTATGCTAGGCTCAAATAGATGATCTAATGTGTCCTCTAAATACCAGGAGGGTACATGAGGCACAAATGTGAACACTAGTCCATCATAAGCGTGGGTCAAGAATTTCAGCTAAGTCATTCAAACCAACCCTGCACTCCTAGTTTGGTATCACCCAAACATAAAAGATTCACTAAACATGACGTGACTAGACTGGGGTACAAATTTTGTTATCCCCCCTTTATATACCCTACCAATTTATGTGGTTAAAGTCATCCATTGGGGTGATGAAATCCCAAAGAAAGCCTCCTAAAGGAAAGGATATGCTAGGGTTTTTTTATCTTCAGGCTCACATGAAGGACAAGGAGAGAGCATACACGTAAGCTAGCACTCTAAATACACAAAAAGACTTGGATCATTTTTTGTTTTTTGATCCCCAAGCTCACTGAATGTTGCAACGGGAGAGCATACACCAAAAAATGATCCCAAATAAAGCACACAATAAATTTACCCTTTAAAAATTGAAGTGTTCCTAGATTAGTGGTAAAAATAAGTCTTTGATCAGAACTTGTAGGAGATATGCTATTATTTTATGATCTTTATCTTTGGTAATCGATATCAAGCTACACAAGAAGATGACTAAATAATCAAAAGTGATCAAAAGAAAATAAATGTTGGTCCACAAGGGGGTTGGGACACCCACCCCAATGATAGGGGGTGTGAGAGGATGAATGTGATCCCCTGTGTATAGGGGTGAAGCCCCCAAGAATTTTTTTAGAAAGCTATATGATGAAGATAAATGTAAAAAATTCACTTGAAGTGAATTTTTTATACCTTAATCACTGATGCAGAGAGTGGAATTTACCAAGAGTAGAATGAAATAACCCAAACAATCATGGAGTTTCCCAAGTGTGTAGTCTTGAAGATCAAAGTGTATCTTCCCAAGTGATAATGGATCTACTCGAGTAGAGAAAAATCACCCATGTAGAGGCAAAAGTCACATGTGTAGAGGTAGAGTTGCCTATGTGGAGGTGGAATCGCCCATGTGGAGGTGGAATCATTCTTATAGAGCAAAATCATCTATGTAGAGATGGAGTCACCTTTATGGAGGCAAAATTTCCCTTGTAGAGCAAATCGCTTGTTTGAAGGTGTAGTTGCCCCTATGGAAGCAAAATCATCCCTATAGAGTGGAGTTTCCCATATGAAGGTGGAGTTGCCCCTGTAGAGTAGTCACCTATTTGAAGGAAAAGTCACTCGTGTAGAGCAGAGTCACCCTTGTATAGGCGAAATTGCTCCTATAGAGTAGATTCACCTGTTTGAAGGTGGAGGCGCTCATGTGGAGGCAAAATCTCCCTTGTAGAGTGGAGTTGCCATTGAGGTGAAGTCACCCATTTATAGGGAAGAATCACATTTTCCTTCTATAGGCCTATTGGTCAATGGGTGACAGAAGTGCAATCGCTCGTGTAGGAATGGATGTGCCCGTTTACATGCATATCTGACCAAGTGAGGACATATCCACCTTTGAATGAACTTGGAAGTACAAAACAACTAAATAATTAAAATTTTGTTAGCAGACCAATGACCTGGGTCTCATCATGGTTGCCAAAAATGTGTGCATAAAAATATGCTTAGTGTGAATGGTTTAAACAATAAAAAATCAAACAAACACTCAAAATAAGGCTAAGAAATCTCAATCCAACATAATGAGCCTCCCGTTGAGTAGATTTTCCCAAGACTTGTTAATCATATGTGTGCTCACTAAAAATTTTGGCAGCATAACAGTGCTCTAATGAAAAATGAGTGAGATTTTTGGTAAATGGTTAAGTGTGAGATATATAGTTTTGGTTGAAAATGGATGAAGGGCTACTATTTCTTGATGGAGATCAAGGTTTGAGATGAGAGTTGATCTCTCATGAGATTGTGCCAAGTGGCACAATGAGATGAGTTGAGAGGGATAATGATACTATGATGGGACAAGGCCCATGTAATATGGTATTTGTAAGTGTGAATAAGTAAACAATAAGTAAACACTTCTTAATACGACATTATATCAAGAGAATTAATCAAAGTTAATCTAATTGAAACAAAAAGACTCTTGAAAGTGTCATATTGTTTTCTATCTCCAAAGATTTATCAAATCATTGTGGCTCTCAGATTGTGTAAGCACTATGATTGTTTAAAATGACAATCTGAAGAATGAGAATGATGCTAAATGTAGAAAACCAATCATATATGATTATTACTAAACTTAATTGACATGAAACTGATAAATAAAAGCTATAGAAAACAAAATGCAGCCATGATTTATGAATTAAACCTATGATGCTATTGCTAAAATGCTTGATGTTGGATGCTTGATGCTTGATGCTATTGTTGCAAAGTAAGTTTGCATAAAAATTGGGATCCTTTCTTTGTTGTACAAGGTTGTATTTATAGATTTCCAGGAAATATATTTGCACAGGGGCAACAAACAGAGGTCTAGATTCAATCTGGAGGATTGAATGGTGAGAGATGGAGGAAATTGAGAAGATTTTGGGACTAGTTCCCACCCATGAAAGCACCAGGTAAGAAGATAGGAAGGATCGATGGAAGAGGATTGAGAGATGGATTTCCAATTTGTCTCCAATTTGTCTCCAAATCTTCCCGTGAAGATTGAATCAGTTAATTTAGACATAAATTAGACATATAATATGTAATTTGGTAGTTGAGGAAATAGAGGAATTTGATTTATGCCTTTATTTAAATATATATTTTTATTTATTTAAATTAGCAAAAGAGGGATAAATAATTTAATAAAACAAACTATAGAAGTTGTTTATTAAATTAAAATAGAAGAATTTATGATAATTAAACAATAAAGTATTTAACCTTTATTTAATTTATTTAAGATTGAATGATGTGATAAAGATAAAATAAAGGAATTGATAATTAAATAAAACAAAGTATTTATTTTTATTTAATTAATTAAGATGAAATAATAGCCAAATTAAAAGAATTTAAACATGAACTATATAAATAAATATTTCTATTTATTCAATAGTAGAGGAATTTAGGATAATTATTCAAATAAATCATATTTAATTAATTGGATTCTCCAAACCAATTTTAGGTGTATACATTTTGCCCCTCTTTGAAGTGATGTGTTTACACATTGCTTCAAAGAAACTTTTGCTGCTATTGCCAGTATCGATGAAAAAAAATCAGTATGCCCCAGATATGCCCTAGATATTGATTTTCAAATGATTGATGATAATATGCCCCCTCGGGAGATAAATTTATGATTTTATGATTTTTTTGGATTTTTGGATTTTTTCAAAATTTTAATGATTTTTCAATGATTTAATGAAGATTTGATGATGAAATAATTTATCTCCCGATATTGATGAAGAAATTTTGGCCCTCAAATGAATTCTAATTAATTTCCTAAATAAAATTAATTAAAGATGTTGAAAATCCCACAAAATTCCACCTTTAATAAACTAATAATAGGTCAAAAGGTCATTTTCATAATCATTTGTGCAATTGACTTTTGAATTTTTTGTGAGAGAGACATATTTGAGCTACTTGGAGCAGGATGTCGATTCCTTACCATACCCACCGATTCGAGCGTGTATGACGTCACTAGCGCCTGGCCGTTTACAGACCTCCGGTACATACCCATAATCCTCCTCGTATTTTATGCAATTTTGATTTTCGTGCCATTTTTCGCATTTTGAAATTTTTGGTAGTTTTAGCGCTTCGCACTCTGGTGTAGCGCTCCTAGGACCTGTTTTAGCATTTTTGAGACTTAGCGCTTCCGTTAGGTTTGTTAGCACTTTGATAGGATAGATTAGCACTTCGAAACTAGTAGCACTTTGATAGGTTAAATTAGCGCTTCGAGATATTGTTTCGGCGCTTTGACCTTTTGAAATAGCGCCTTGATTAATGTGGCACTTTGATAGTGTGTTATAGCATTTTCGAGTGATAAAATAGCACTTGTGGGTTTTTAGCGCTTCGAATGCCTATTCTAGCACCTCTAAGCAATGAAATAGCGCTTCGAGTTTTTGAGCGCTTTGAATGCCTGTTCTAGCGCATCCAAATCAGATTTGCAAAATTTATCAAATTTTAAACCTGATTTTGTCATATTTGATCATGGATACTCTTCGATTTGATATGATTTGATGATCTAAATAACCCTGATGATTGATTCTGATGATAGATAAGACTTTGATTATCCTCATGATAGGTGAGGAATAAAATCAATTTTGATGAACCTCATGATAGGCGAGGTTGATTTTAAATAAATTGACCTCATGTAGGTGAAGTACAATTTAGATTGATAATGATGTCCTCATGATAAATGAGGTTTGATTATATTTGATAGGATAATGACATGTGATATTTGACATATTGTATTGATTTAAAACATTTCATGATGATAGGAGCGTCTAGGTAACCTCCAGATGTGAGAGCATTTTCTATGGACATTTGATTTGATTCTGCAGTTGACAGCAGATGAGATTCAAATTATTACTCAATGTGCTCTTTCCTCTCTTCTTGACATGCCCCAGATTAGGATTAATCGGGGTCTCCTCACAGCTTTAGCTGAGTGGTGGCACAGTGACCATAATACCTTCCACTTACCTACTGGCGAGATGACAATCACTCTAGAGGACGTGTGGCGGATATTATAGATACTATTTGTTGGGGAGATTGTAGCGTATGATTTACATGAGGCTGGTGGGAGAGATTCTCTCCATAGAGTTTTTCAGGATAATCATACTACAAGATTATGTGTATGATGGTCGATGCTTATGCTACTTTACCAGTAGTGCTTGTTGGATTCATTGGAGGTTTCCTTTATCATGATAGCAGGTCAAAGGGATTCTCTATTGGTTGGGGCCGTATACTTGAGAGCATGGTCATGCATGGGACCAAATATGCTCGGGGGATGTGTATGCTGGCATATCTTTATCATGATTTACATTCAGTTGTATATTTGGGAGGACGCAGCCTGTCAGTGGGAGGTCCTTTGCTTCAGGTTTGGGCGTGGGAGCATTTTTCCATCAAATGACCACTGTCAATACAAGATAGACCTCCTACCAAGCCTTATGTTTTCAGATACAAAGGTTGACTTACCCAGTTTAGGATGGGTAAGTTGGAGCACTAGAGGCACGTTTTGGATGATTTAGAGGCTATCACATGGCACCCATATTTGGATTGTGAGCATTGGGAGGAGGATGATGTAGTGCTTGGTTATTTGTGTGATTCCATGTATTTGATTGGCAGGACCCACTTTGTATCGGAGAGATTCTTACTGCAGAGAGTCTATAGATAGTACGGTATTGTTCAGTGCATGCCTCAGGGTGTTGCACATTATGCCCGACGTCGGAGTGATACAACAGATTGGAGGCCATGTCTATCTTATGATACCATAGTACAGGGATACCGTGCTCTAAAACCTTTAGCTTGGGACATGCATCGGGATATTGTAGAGGCACCAGTGACTGCAGAGTATGCACAGTTTTTGTCATTACATCCATGTCCTCAGATTACCATTCTGGATGAGCCAACACCACTACCCACCGAGGAGGATAGCAGGGATGATCGTGAGACGAGTGGCAGTGATGAGAGCAACGATGAGGAGAGTAGTAGTGATGATGGAGATGATGGTGATGATGATGGCAGAGGGGTCGAGGCAGGAAGCGCAAGTCCATCTTCTAGTAGGCCTCGTAAGAGGTGAGCAATGGAGATGCCTTCTTCAGACTAGCAACCACAGATTTCCAGCCTACAGGTGCAGATATAGACTCTGCAGGGTCAGCTTGTTTAGGCACAGGGTTTACTTGTGCAGAAATAGACATAGTTACAGACCCAAGCACAAGCTCATGTACAAGCTTTAGCATAGGTTCAAGGATAGTTGGCAGCTGTGCAGACATAGGTTGCCACACTGACAACAAAGAGAGACAGTGCCAGGCAGATCGCTGAGTAGGCACAGGGGACTATCGAGACCTTACAAAGGATAGCCGATGGTACCACCATTGGTGACTATATGAGGGAGGTTCTCTATGTTGGCCAAGAGGCAGAGTTCTACAGAGGCCATTATCATGATGCAGTTCCTACTAAGCAGAGAGTGAGCTATGCCCCTTCCAGATCTGGTAGGACACATACCCGAACAGTTAGAGAGGGTGTGATGCAGCCTTCACAGAGAGATTTGAGAGATCATGGGGCTTCTAGTGGGGGAGGTATTGGTCCTGTGTTGCCTGCACCATCTGGCAGTAGCAGATCCTAACTGCCCCTATATGATTTTGTGGCATACTTTTGAGAGATGATGTATACTTCGATTCAACTAGTTTTGATGGTGTTTCTTTTTCATTGCAAACTTCATTGTATACTTGACATTGATGATTATATGGTTTATATGATATGCAGTAGATTTTTATCTATCTATGATGGTCCTATTTATGATTCTATTATGGATGCATTTATTTTCAATGTTCTATATGCAATGTGATGATTCTAATTATGATTTTTATATCATGAATGTGGATGTAATGATGTATGATTTTCTAATTAATGAATGATGTATGGATGTATGTTATCGATGTATGGATGCATGATTTATTTTCTTTTTATACAATGAATGTGGATGTAATGATGTGATGCTAACAAGATGGTGTTCCTATGTTGATATGAATGTGAAAAAAAATGATGTATAATATAAACTATGAATCGATGGAAATGCAATAATATGATGTAATAATAAAATGATGAATGGATGTATGATGTATTTGATGTATGGCAGAAATAATTGGTGGATGGATGAAAAATGCAATGATATGATCTAGTTTTGAAAATTTCTCTTGGAACTTTTATATGATGTGGATGCAACATGATTTGATTTAAAATGTATGAATGATGAATAGAAATGCCTTCTAATGTGAAAAAATGTTGATGTTTTTATTTTATGTCAAGTATATTCAGTCTTATTAATAGAAAAGATAATCATCGATTTGAATCCTTTTTATAACAAAACACTCTGTAGATGTAGAAATCTTTTATGAATGCAATCTAATTTTATTATGCAAAAACTATATGCAAACTATTGACATTTAAACAGTACTTTTGTGCTTTGTATCATCATAGAGCTTTTAAAATGTTGAAAGTGAGTACAAGCATCAATGGTATATGTTAGACCAATGACGACCTGAGTACTACTGTCATCATTTTTGATATTGCAAGCAAACACAAGCATAGAGGTATAATTAAACCAAGATGACCTGAGCATTTCTTGTGTAAACAGACAAGGATCAATCATTTTAGTGTGTGTATTTTGAATGTCATCAGTGATACATTTGTAGAGCACGTCCCACAACAATTCACACATTTAAATAATTAACTCCCGAACAACAGACAAAAGAAAATATCATTCTTCTTCCTAGCTTCTCTAGTTCAAATCATCATCGAGTTGCTCGAAAGAAATGATAAATTAAAAAAATACAACATATCCAACCTTTACTTAAAGTGTTTCAATCATTATTCAAATTAGATCATCTATCTCGATTTTGTGATGTTTTTGTAATTTTCTGAGATTTTGGATCAAACCTAACATACTGACCTATCCTAGGGGCCTCGGGGGTTGATCAAAGATAAGCCTTGCCTACGTTACACATGCAGAGACCACGTAGTTCGATTGACACTGACTCATGTTTTTGGCTGGACATTTTGAGACTAACTTTTTGACTTGTTTTTGGATTTTCTAATATGATACAGATGTTTGATGAATTTTCTGATGGTGATTGATGTTTCCATGTTGCGTTGTGTTTCAATCATCATTTTTGTTGCATTTTTCATACTGTTGTTTGTCCATTTTGTTAAGCCTTGATGTTTTATTTCCCCCAGTGAGATTCATATGTTGCCCCCAAGCTAGAGTGAGACATGACCGTTTGAAATGATATGATAATGGATGCAAAATGATGGTGAGATTAATGACCATGATATGTATCTAAATAGATAGAAAATCTGGTTAAAATCACATATAGCGCCTATTTCCAGGTTTTCACCATATGTTTTAAATGCACTTTTTGTTTTGTATTTTCTCTTCTCATTTTTCTTCTCTTTTTTTTAATTATTTTTTTTGTTGTATTTTGTATTTCCCATTACCAAGATGCTTGTTTGCTAGGTTTTCATCAAGGCAATCATTTTTAGGATTTTCAACCATGCACCAAGTGATTCAGGTATAGAACTTTCTGAGATGGATACTATTGATAGGTTCATTAAACAGATCCCCTTATGATGTTGATAGTTGATAGGCTCCTAATCCGTACACTGATATGATGACAAAGGGACCAAGCCAGTTAGGTTCAAACTTCCCTTTCTTTTCTCCATCCTGCTGATTTTTAGGGTTCTCTTTTAGGACCAAATCGCCAACGTGAAAGACTCTAGGTTTTACCCTATGATTGTAGCTCCTTGATATTCTTTGTTGGTATGTCGTTAGATGATTGACATCTTGTTGACGATGTTCATCCAACAGTTCCAGTTCTTGAAGCCTAGATACTCTATAGTTCTCATCTGAAATGATTCCTTTTAGTGACACACAGAGTGATGGAATCTCTACTTCAATAGGTAGTATGGCCTCTGATCCATATACCAAGGCATATGGTGTAGCTCTCGTTGGTGTTATGATGCTGGTTTTGTAGGCCCATAATGCGAGATTGAGCTGAACATGCCAATCTCATCCAACATCGTTAACCGTTTTCTTGAGTATTTTCAGAATTGTCTTATTTGAGGCCTCTGCTTGACCATTTCCTTGAGGATAATACGGTGTTGAGAAATGATGTTGGATATGAATTATTTCACACAATTCTTGGACATCCTGATTTTTAAATGGTCACCCATTGTCAGTGATAATGGACTGAGGTATGCCATACCGACAAATTATGTAGTTCAATATGAATGACGATATCTATTTTCCAGTGATAGTTGTAAGAGGAATTGCTTCTATCCATTTTGTAAAGTATTATGTCACTGTGATTATGAACTTGGTGTCCATTGGATGAAGACAAATTGATCTTTCCTACCAATTCCAGTCCCCATTGACAAAAGGGCCATGTTGATGTGAATGGATGTAATTCTTGAGCTGGTGCATGGATCAAATTACTATGAGTTTGACACTTTTGGCACTTCTTGACAAACTGATAAGACTCCTTCTCCATACTTGGCCAGTAATACCCTAAATAGAGGAGTTTCTTTGCTAGAGTTATACCACTTGAATGAGTTCCAAAAATACCTTCATGAACCTCATGTAAGGTTGTCTCAGATTCGTTATGTTCTAAACATCAGAGAAGAGTACCATCTAGACCTCGACAATAAAGTATGTCGGTGATTAAGGTATATCGGGCGGATTGGCGGATGAAGTTACGTTTTTGGTTTCTGGAAAGATTGGGGGGAGGATGTTGTCCTTTAGGTACGCATAGGTTTTTTCATAGATGGAGGATTCAACGGTATCTAAATGGTATATGATTTGGGTTTATGAACTATTATAAGAAGGATTAGATACTTGTTCTACCATAAACTCATAATGACCACGTTTCTTCGGTAATTGCAAAAGAGAAGCAATTGTCGCCATAACATCTGTCGCTTTGTTTTTTGCCCTTGGAATTTGGTCAAATTTGATATTAACAAAGTATTGTTTGAGATCATCTATCGGATTCTTATAGGGCATCAACTTCTCATATTTTGTCTGATATTCGTCATTTACTTGATAAATGACTAATTGAGAATCCCCATATACTTGTAACTCTGTGATTTTCTATTCGATTGCCACTTTGACTCCAATGATTAATGCCTCATACTTTGCCACATTATTGGTACATTGAAAAATTAGTCTATAAAATTTTGGGATAGTGTGTCCTTGGGGTGTAATGAACAAAATTCTTGCACCAGATCCTCTTTGTGTATATGATCCATCAAAGTAAAGTATCCATTGTTGTGGTGTTACTGTCAGAATGTCTGCATTAGGAAACTCCATTGTCATAGGCCGATCATTTGGTAAAGGAGCTTCAGCTAATTGTTTGGCGATCACTTGACCTTTGATGGCTCTCCTTTCCACATATTGGATATCAAACTCACTTTAAAGCATGACCCATTTGGCCAGTCTACCTGTTAAAGGAGCCTTACTAAGTAAATATTTTAACGGATTGATTTTTGCTATGAGCCTGATTGTGTGAGTCAACATATAATGCTGCAACTGTTGGGTAGAAAATACCACCGCCAAACAAGATTTCTCAATGAAGGTATAATTTATTTCATAGCCATTTAAAGTTCTGTTGATGTAGTAAATGGCTTGTTCCCTTCCTTCATAATCTTCTTGTGCCAATAGTGCTCCTAAAGAAATATCCGTTGTTGCAATGTATAGTATTAAAGGTCTTCCTTCTATAGGCGGCATGAGAATAGGTGGTGACATCAGATATTGCTTTATTTGGTTGAAAGTTGTTTCATACCCATTATCCCATTTAAATACAACATTCTTATGCAATAGATGATTAAATGGGTGAATTTTGTCTGCCAGCTGGGAGATAAATTTCTTGATTGATTGTAGCCTTCCCTGTAGTGACCATAGTTGACTGATTATTTCTAGGTGGTGGCATTTCCATTATTTCCTTTACTTTCGTTGGATCTACTTCAATACCCTTTTTTGAGACTATGTATCCTAAGAGATTTGCTGATGTAACCCCAAAGACACATTTCTTAGGATTTAGTCTGACATTGAACTTTTCTAGCCTTGTGAAATTTTTGCCTAGGATATCTAGATGTCCTTCTCTAGAATAATATTTAGCTATAATATCATCCACGTAGTCCTCCATAAAGGTATGCATCATATCATGGAAGATAGTGGTCATTGCTCTTTGATAGGTTGCCCCTACATTTTTCAAACCGAAGGGCATGACATTCCAACAAAAGGTACCCCATGGACATGTGAATGCAGTTTTCTCCTTATCTTTTGGTGCTATCTTGATTTGGTTGTATCCGAAGAAACCATCCATTATTGACAACATGGCATGCCCTGCTGTTAAGTCTACAATGATGTCAATATTAGGCAAGGGGAAATCATCCTTGGGGCATGCCTTATTTAGGTCCCTGAAATATGTACATATCCTGATACTATTATCTGGCTTTGATACAGGTACAATATTTGATATCCATTCGGCATAATCAATAGACCTAATGAAACCAGCATCCAATAATTTCTTCAGCTCGACCTTTACCATTAGTGCGATGTGTGGATGCATCTTTCTCAATTTTTGTTTTACAAGTTTGATTCTAGTGGGAAAATACAAATGATGCATTAAAAGATTTGGATCCAAACCTGGCATATCGGAGTATGACCAAAAAAATGTAATGCTTCTTTCTTCAAAGAATTTGATAAATTCGAGTCTTTCTTGTGCTGTCATAGATTCTGCTAGATGTAAAATCTTTGCTCTTTCTTCGGTGCCAATGTTTACAGACTGTGTAGGCTCCACCAAAACTGATGAAATTTCATGATAATGCTCCAAAAGAGTATCAAATCTACCATATTTCAGCGCCTGAGAGAGGTTTTCACCGTCAGATGCATTCTTTATTTTCTCTTTTTCAAGATATAATGCTGCCATAGAATAGTTTTCACCATTAGATCCATTATTCCTGTTTTAATTTTTGCAATTGGAAAATTTGATACCCTCCTACTGAGTCGTGTTGTTATGAGAGTTATGGATAGAACTTGTATCAAGTTCGTCAAAACATAGGAAATTTACGATAGCATCATCATTTACAAATATGGGTACATTTATAGGTTCAATGGGTTCCCAGTCAATAAGTTCGGGATGGACTAAAGGCATGAAGTCATCGAATTGACTTAGGTTAATGGCGGTAAGGGTTCAGACAACTATGTCGTCAGAGTTGTTATTAGGGATGTCGAGATCAATGATGGTACCCTCCTCAAGATTATCTAGTTCACTCGATGTATGTTCATCCTCACTCGAGTCATCGATATTTTGTGATCCTAATACAAATGATCTATACCCTGAGCTTTTTCCCTCCTCATGTGTAGGTGCATATTGTTTTATGACATCAATTTGGATATCTGTGTAAGATATATCGGAACATAGATCCCAATCATATTCATTAGAATTTATTTCAGAGCTATCTCTTACCTGAAGGATTCTTTCAACTGCCTTCTTTGTCATTTCTTGTTTTTCTTCTTCTGAGTAACCCAATCCTGTCTTATCTTTTGAATGAAGAGTAAGAGGTTGAATAGGTTCCACAATGCCTTCTTTCCTTTTTCCAACAGGTCCCTATCCTTCATAACCCATTTTTTCTAAAATAGCCTTCCCTTTGCCATACTTATATGTGTTGATGTTGATGTTTGTTGATGTCGATGTTTCTTCATCTTTGTACAACCAATCAAGAATAGCTTTGTTTTCTAATTCATCCTCTATAGTACCGGCTCTCACAAATCTTTCCTCTAGAATCATGGTAGGTTGTGATGTTTGTTGTTTTGTCATTGATGGTTGTCCATACATCTTTAGAGATGGCATCAATTGTGAAAGATTAAGAGACTGCTCAATAGAATACTGTCCCATTCCCTTGTCTATCAGCTGGACTTGTTCTTGGAATTTTTATGATAAAGAATTTTGGGGATCTTGATTGTCTGTTAATTTAGTTTCAACAACACTTGTATCTTGTGATTTATCCTTTTTCTCCACCCACTTGGATATAATGTTTGGAGGTTTTTCACCATCTGATGAATTTGAAGTGCATGCTTCCCTATTGTGAGGCAAAAAAGTGTCTTGAGAAGTTCTGAGTGTGTTACAATGTTGAGTATTGTTACTATCTACTGATATAGTCACCTCTTGTCCATTTACTGGAAATTTCAAACATTGGTGATAGGTTGAAGGTACTGCCTACATTTCATGAATCCACAAACGTCCTAAGAGTATATTGTAGGTTAACTCTTTTTCTAGTACCTGGCATGCTATATTTTTCATCATTGGTCCCACTTGAATGGGCAATACAATCAGTCCTTTAGAATATCTCTCTTCCCCATCATAAGCTTTTATTGTCATTTTCCTTCAAGAATCAATAGAATTATCTGAATACCCTAGTGCACGGATTAAATTTAAAGTACAAATGTTCAAACTAGCTCCCCCATATATTAGGACTCTTTTAACATGATGCTTGTGGATCAATACTTCAATATGGAGGGTGGTGTTATGTGGATGATGAAGGGACACATCATCCTGTTCAGAGAATGAAAAACAGTGTGGCATGGTAAAATGTCCCACCATAGCCTAGAATTGACAAACATCTAGGTTGTTGGGTTCTGTGGTGGCAACAAGTGCTTGTTCTAAAACTTCCTTATGTGATGGTGATAGTTTAAGGAGTTCAAGTATTGATATTTGTGCTGGTATTTTCTGAAGTTGGTCGACAATGTTGTATTGACTTGGAGATGGAGTTGTGTTTTTAGGTGCAACTCCCTTTAAAATTACCTTGGATTGCCCCCTTGTCATTAGATTAATCGGTTGATAGTTTTGTCTTTCCCTGATTTTTAAAACATTTATTTGATTGTCGGATATTTGTATGCTTGGGATTAGATCTAGGAGGATAATGTGACTGGTTTTGTTGTTGTCCATGTGATTAATTGTTGCAGTATCGCTTTCTACTTCGGATAAACAAAAGATCATGTTATCGTAAATGTGATTGACATTTTTGCCTTTATTGTTTGTAGAAGATGACTCTCCCTTGTCATAATTTGGTAAAGGGTCTTTAAAGGCTGTATGATGGTTGTTGTTTTGATGTCCCTCTACACTTACCTTTTTGTTATCAATCAAATCTTGGACTATATGTTTTAATTCCATGCAATCATTTGTATTGTGTCCCTTATTGTTATGGACCATTTCTCGTTTATTAGTTGAACCGGACCATCCATCCAATGAGTTACCATCTACACTACCAGACCATCGAATTCGGTTACAATAATCTACATCATTCCACCATGGTGGTTTGACTTTTGGATCCCAAAATCATGCTTCTCGTGTAGTGATAAGATCACTTGCAACAAGTTCCTTAATTGCCGATTCCAGTGTTTGGCCTAATGGTGTGAATCGATGTCGGTTTGATGATTTTTGATACACTTGTGGTTTTGATTCTCCTTTGTTCAGATTATTGTTTTGATTGATATTTGACTTGATGTTTTGATCATTGTTTTGGTTTGTCTTTGAAGTAGATGCTGTCAAGTTAAAAATTGGTTTTGCATTTTGTAAATCACTTGTGGTTTCGTCGATCCGAGTATTTTTGTTCTTTTGCCAGAATTTTGGTTTGTCATTGTTGGTATATTGATTTGAGGAGTTAGTGTTGTTTTATTTTTCATTGTAGTGCTTGATCACCCCTTGTTTTACCAATACTTCTTCGATTTTAAGGCCATTTTCAATTACCTTTTCAAACTTTGGAGGACATTGTAATTTGAACCTATAGCTCATCTCATACGTCAAATTGTTTATGAATAACTCCATCTTTTCTTCCTTAGGTATGGAGTGAGGATACCTAGCCAATAGTCTTCGCCATCATTGTAAGAAAGAAAGGAATGTATCACCTTTGTTTTGATTCATGTTATAGAGATCCTTTATTGTGACGTCATGTTGGATGTTAAAAAAATATTGTCATATAAACCTATTGACAAGCTCTTCAAAAGTTTGTATACCTAGTTGCAATTCGGAAAACCATTCCATACATTGCCCTCCTAAACTTCTTGGAAATAACCTCATGAGGTAAGTTTCTTCTTGCGCAAATTCTAAGCTCATGGTCTTGAATTACCTTATATGGTCGATTGGATCTGTCTTACCATTGTATTTTTCATACTTTGGAAATTCGTAGTGTCTAGGGAAAGGTATCATGTCGACTATTGGGTCAAAAGGATAAGGACAAATGTCCTGTAATGCATACCTTTTCGTGTTTCCCTTTGTCATGTCTTGTATTTGTTGTTGTAAGTTTTGCATTTGGTTTGTTAAGGCAACAATTGGATCTACACCTTGTGTGTGTTGTGGTATTTCAGTTTCACTTGTTCTAGGTGCTTCTTTTAAGCGATTGACATCGAAATCTTTGGGAAGTTTGGCACCCGATTCAACTAGCATTAGGAGATATTTCTCCATGTCTTGCTCTAAGATATTTTCCATAAATTTATAGAATTCTGGATCTTGTTGTGTTGTTTGTATGTCTTCTGATGTTATTTCATTCTTGTCACTTTGATGTAAGCTATTCCAGGGATTTTCTTCTGCCATGGTATTTGATGTTTCAAGTTATTTTTCTAGGAGCTTCTGTTTTTGTAACCTGGTGAAGATTGGCATACAAGTGTTTTATTTTTCCTACCAAATTTTGATCTTTTATGTTGGATAAATGTCAAGTGAATTTTTAACAAAGTCAAATAGGATGATATATCCTATTGATAAGACTAGGTTAAAAATCTGATTACTATGCCTCATTTCGTGATAGTAGGATGATAATATCCTAATGATGAAACTTTAGCTAAATAACCAAGATTTTGTTTTGATTTACTTGACACTTTATGGTTTGCAAGATCTGAGTTTCAGTTGAAAAGATAGTTAACCTATAGGAACCTATCCATTTATGGTTTCTAGACAGTGTCTATGTTGAAAAGATACTTTTGATTGACAAAAGTCCGTGTTATAGCTATTAACTAAATTGACTGATCTATTTGTAAGCTCTTTATTTTTTTATTTATTTTTGGAAGCACTAAAATAGAGCTTTTAAGCACTATGAAAGTTTTTGGAAGCACTATTTTGTGAAAAGTGCTAAAACAGAGGTCAAAAGCGCTATGATATTTGATTGAAGCACTATTTTGTGGAAGCGCTAAAACAAAGTTCAAAAGCGCTGCAATAATTGATTGAAGTGCTATTTTATGGAAGTGCTATAACAGACCTCAAAAGCGCTAAAATAGATCCTGGAAGCACTATAACATACCTTAGAAGCGCTAAAACAGATCCTGGAAGCGCTATTTTGGATTTCTTTATTGCAAAATTTGATTTGGCCTAGTGGAATATTCTATCATTGGTTGCGGGATGGATGACTGACATATGGGTTGACTATGATTATGATGTTGTGTAAGAGCTCTCCTTTAGAAAAAGGCTTGTGAATAAAGAGGTTCTAAGGCATAATCACCATTATAACCTCTAGCGAAATTGTGATACCTATGTATGCAAGTTCTATGATGAAGCAAGATTTTTTCTACTCTGATAAAAGAAACGTCTTTTTCTCAAAAGGTTTTGATAACCAAGTGGTCTCTTGGGTTTCTTGACAAACTTTTTGGATTTCCAATCTCGAATCATGAATTTTTCTAACTTGATTTGATTTGTGGTTTTCAGGATGATCTTTTATCTGAGTTACAATGATTTGAAAACATAGCAAGAAAATTGTAGAATAGTTGTCTTTAATCCTAGAATCTGAACAGATAGTGCATGTTCAAGAACCACGAATGGCCCTTATTAATTTCCATTGGTTTCTTTTTAACAAAGATACACTTCAAACAGACTCACTCTTAAAGTCAAAAAGGTCATCGTTATACTCAACAACCCACATCTTAAAATTGCGTTGACTCACACAGCCGTGTAACCCCCTAGAGGGTGCCTGTGTTTTTGTCGTTTTCAGGCGCGTACTCAAAGTTGGATTTCTCGTCCCTTGAGAAAACGATCCTTGGCAATTATATGGTGAGTTTCTTGGGGGAAGATTCTTCCCTCCCCTTGCACTATGAGTATTACAATGTCTGGTTACTGACTCAGCTAGATACTATGCTATGGTTCTTAAATAGGGTTTTCGTGCGGTGCGGAAAATGATAAACTCCCTCAAGAGACCTCCCAATCTTTAGAACAAATATTTTATGGATGGTTATCTTGCATACTACCGTTGAGTTGGACTTTCATCAACAACTCACATTTTTTTAGAGTGGGTTGGAATCCTTGGCTTTAGGCGTTCCCATAGGGTGATTACTTTTTCCCACTACGACAGGCCTTCTAAAGGTTTTAACAAAAAGCGTAAAATTGCATGGAAATAAAGGATGAGTCTAGTGTTTTGATCACCCAATTAAGGGGAGAGCATAAGCCTATTCACCACACAAGCATAGTAATGAATGATTTATTTTAATACCCAAAAAGACAAATTTTGCTATTTTATGTGAAGATTTTGCTTCACAAAAGTCATGGTGTCAATTTTAACTGATATAGCAAAATGTGTGATGTCTATCCTAGGATTGATAGATTTTAAATCAAATGGCTACCCTAGGATTGATAAATTTTAATCCAAATGCATCAAAATAAAATTATGGTTGCAGTCACGTCGGATCCAAATAAGCAGTTACAGAAGTGCTGAAACAAAGAATAGAAGCGTTATAGTTTATAACAAATGCGCTATAGTTGAAAGCGCTAAAACATAGATTGAAAGCGCTACAATTTTCCACAGAACTGCTATATTAGATGTGCTGAAAATGGGTGGCCGATGCACTGAAACAGATCATGGAAGCGCTATAGTTTCCTTCCCAGAAGTGCTAAAACAACTCTCAGATGCGCTATAGTTTTGTGGAAGCATTGAAACAGAGCTCGGAAGCGCTATAGTTTTCCACAGAAGTGCCAGAAAATCTCTCGCTCGCGCTAAACTAAACACGTCGAAAACTTGTGCGACACTTTTTTATTTTTTTTTGTGAAATATGGGGTTAGGCCCCATGGTGGGCACCAAATTGTAAGTGTGAATAAGTAAACAATAAGTAAACACTTCTTAATACAACATTATATCAAGAGAATTAATCAAAGTTATTGAAACAAAAAGACTCTTGAAAGCGTCATATTGCTCTCTATCTCCAAAGATTTATCAAATCATTGTGGATCTCAGATCGTGTAAGTAGTATGACTGTTTAAAATGACAATCTAAAGAACGAGAATGATGCTAAATGCAAGAAACTAATCCTATATGATGATTACTAAACTAAATTGACATGAAACTGAAAATAAAAGCTATAGCAAACTAAATGCAACCATGATTTATGAATTAAAGCTATGATGCTATTGCTAAAATGCTTGATTTTGGATGCTTGATGCTTGATGCTATTGCTGCAGAGTAAGTTTGCATAAAAAATGGGATCCTTTCTTTTTTGTATAGGGTTGTACTTATAGATTTCTAGGCAGCAGATTTGCACAGGGGCAAAAAATAAAGGTTTGGACTCAATCTAGAGGATTGAATGGTGAGAGATGGAGGAAATTGAGAATATTTTGGGACTAGTTCCCACCCACGAAAACAACAGGCAAGAAGATAGGAAAGATTGATGGAAGAGGATTGAGAGATGGATTTCCAATTTGTCTCCAAATCTTCCCGTGAAGATTGAATCAATTAATTTAGACATAAATTAGACATATAATATCTAATTTGGTAGTTGAGGAAATAGAGGAATTTGATTTATGCCTTTATTTAAATATATATTTTTTATTTATTTAAATTAACAAAAGAGGGATAAATAATTTAATAAAAAAAACTATAGAAGTTGTTTATTAAATTAAAATAGAAGAATTTATGATAATTAAACAATAAATTATCTAACCTTTGTTTAATTTATTTAAGATTGAATGATGTGATAAAGATAAAATAGAGGAATTGATAATTAAATAAAACAAAGTATTTATTTTTGTTTATTTAATTAAGCTGAAATAATAGCCAAATTAGAAGAATTTAAACATGAACTATATAAATAAATATTTCTATCTATTCAATAGTAGAGGAATTTAGGATAATTAATCAAATAAATCATATTTAATTAATCGGATTCTCTAGACCAATTTTAGGTGTATATAGTATCAAGGCCATGTCGCAAGCACAAGGGGTCCATATGCTTGATGTGATGGGGAGGGTTGACCCACTTAATCAAGGATTAAGTGAGTGCAAATGATTAGGGGGCAAATTAAGTGGGGATTAGGGTTAGTGTAAGTGGGAGAGTTGGGGGATGGGACACAAGGTGAGAGGAAAATGAGAATTAAATAATTAGATTTGATTCTTATTTGGAGGAAAGGGTATTTGGGGATTAAATTAAATAAATAAAGGAATTGATTCAATTTAATGGATGAATGGGATGTGGGTAAATAATTGAAGGTAATTATTTACTTTAGGCTATGATTTATGGATAATAAAATAAATAGATTAGGGTTAAGTTTGAGATAATTGAATATTAATTAAATAATAGGGTATTATTTACTTAATATAGAGGATACAAAATTGGTTGAATTAGGGGTAAGTTGACCAAACAAAAGTGGTCAATTTTAGGTGTCTACAGTATGAACCACTGCATGTTCAAGATGAGGCTCCTCAAAATGTCAATTGTTGGAATTTTGTATATTTATATGCTTGGCTATATTAGTATTCTTAAATTCAATGATGTGCATTATATATGCTATAAGTAAACATGAATGTGTTTATTGATGTTCAAGGAATGATTTATATGACAAATATATTGATGTTATGCTTTATACTATTGAACACCATTGGGTGATTATGATGTGCTTTGATTATATATACATTGAGCAGCTACCCTTGAAATGTGTTGAATAGTTATAGGTACAAGGTTATTTCTCCACATGGCTACATATCTCTAAGTTATTCCCCGATTATGGTTAATTCAAACATGTCACATTGGGCTTCCCTATCCATTCCTTAATCGTACTCAAATTGAGTATGGTATGTGTCATGTTTGATCCTATGTGAACCTGAATCCGAGTTAGGAGTTATTATAGAATCCCTATGTGTCATAAATGGCCAATAAATGTTTAGACTTAATTAATGGTTTAATTACTATGTTTTTGCAAATGAAATGTTAGGAATTTAAATGATTCTTATATTTGATTATTAAATTATTTTTGGTGTTTTGGGAAAGGGGAAAATAGAATGAAAGTAGAAATGAAGTTGAGCTATTGTTTAATTATATTGTGAAAATATAGTGGGTTGGGAATCATAGGTTATGTTTAATTTAAATAACATGTTGAATTTTGAGTTTCGTAAATTCAGATGAATATATGCTTTTATGGATTTAAATCATGAATTTAAATGATATATGTTATTTCAAAATTTATTGTTGTGTCTATTTGGGTTTTAAGGAAAATGGGAATTAAGGAAACATGAAATGAATTTTATATTGTTTTAATTTGAAATTAGCAAAAGGGCAAATAGGGAAAGCACTTCATTTTCATTTGTGTTTTAATTGTGATTTTTTTTGAGAGAAAAACCCTCTTTTGGGAAAATTAGTATTTTGTTGACTGGGAGTGAATTTAATGACGAAATTTGATGAGGTCATATTCGTTGGGTTAGGAATTGGTAGGACATTGTGCTTTCCATTTGTGAGAGCCATTGTTTAGTGTGTGTGACATACACTTCATTTCAAATTTTGAAGAAATTGAGATATCTTACTTGTTTTAATTAATAAGAGTAATTTATTTCAAGTTTGTTTATAGGAATAAATTTAGGGGAGTGTAGAATCCTCCCGATATTTGTCAATTCATGATTTAGCATATTTAAATGGTTGTTTCATTTATTTTTATATTTTTCCAAAATTTGGGGTTATAAAGACCATTTTTTGATAATTATGGAAAATGAATATTTCATAGCTTAAAAGGGGGTATTGGGCACTTTTTATACCAAAGGGTATATTTAGATTTTTTATTTTTGAAACTTCAAATTTTGAAGAAATTTTAATGGGGTTTTGGGAAAATTTCCTAGTTTTTTGTGTATTAGAAAAATGAGAAAATTTAAACATTTTGAATTTAAATGTTTTAACAAAAGTGTCCTTCATGAAATATTGAAATAGTGATTGTGGAAAGTTGTTAGAAATTTTTAATGAAATCGAATTTTGTACATTATTTTAAGTGCCACATTCGTTCATGAGTGTGAAGAGCCTAGGAATAAGGTACTGGAGGAGGTATAAGAGTGGATCCCAATGTGTCCCTGGCCCAAAGTGGTGAATACATTGATCAAAGGTGGGGAGTCATCTAATCAAGTGATAATTAATGAAACATGGGTAATAAATTAAGTAAGATAATGGATGCCCCTCTCATTCCTTGAGCACTTGTAAAGGTGAAGGATATTTGGAAAGACATGCTAGCTCAAGGAGCTTGGGTCTTGTAAGGTCAAGTAATCTCTTTTGTATGAGAAAGTTACTAGATTCCACATGTGCTATATTGATGTCGTGATGACACTCCCTACTAGTTCTCTAGCATCTAACCCTAGTGTCTTATATGTGTGTGATCTACCATTGGTGAGTTGGACCAATGATGATCCTTGCGATACCCTCCTAGTGATTCATCCCATGATGTTTATATGATGTGGAATTTTTGAGTTGGCAGAATATGAATTGTGATGTGATATTAGTGAGTTCGCCCAATGTGGATTGTGTTATACCATGGTGATTGTACTAATTGATGACTTGTATTGGATCCATCTTGAGATTTTGGTTGAACTTCTTACATGATGTGTATGTTGAGTGTATTATTTGTGTATGGAATATGTGTAACATATATTCCTTGTTTTGGTGTGAGTATTGTGATTGTGGCCCATGTGGCTATCTCCTAGCACAATGGGAGTGTATCTTTTGATTCCACGAGGTCGACTAGTGTGGTAACCACCACTAGGGATCAAAGGATCGTAGTGGATTTGCTAAAGACTTAAATGTGTGAATGTTCTCATGCTTATTCATAGTCATTTCCTTTATTCAAATTATAATATTAATATTAATGGACCTCCCATTAAGGTTGATGTAATATTGGTAATGAAAGAAGGGTATTGGTTTAGTTACATGTCTTAGTGTTGGAATCAAGCATGATTTATTTATGTATTTCATTATTGTACTATGCAACAGCTAAAATGAACTTAGGAATATTTCAGCTGGTGTTTAAAATAAATTTAGAGACCTCATTTCATAGTTGGGTGGCTTGATACTATATCTAGGTGGCCCTATCTTGCCCATAATTGACTCAGTCTATCTAAATGAAATTGTCTAGTGAGGAAAACTTGTACCCAATGAAGTGGCTTGGTTGCATAGTGGGCCAACCTATTCATCACTAGGGTGGCCTGGTTTGGTATGCTTAAACTCAATTTTTTGGTTAACACTATTGGGGCGGCTTGGTCTTGTACTTAGGCAGCTTTTTCCCCAAACAAAAAAAATGTTAACCCTATCAACCATGGATACCCAATGTTTTTTTAAGCCAAATGCCATCGAATTTTTTTTATCTCTCTCATTCTAGTTGTTTTAGTCAAAACCTTTAAAAAACCTAGTCAAAGTATCTATGTTTCAAGACTTGATCTTTCTTCTTTGTTTTAGAACACTGTATGGGAAAACCATGTAAACAAAAGTAGTTCCTCATGGTCATAGGGGTATAGTGGATTTATAAGCATGTTATTATATGGTTTTTTTTAGGACTTGTGGATTCTCTTCTATTTTTTTGCATGTTTTATTCTAAAGTTTCTTGATTGTCAAACTCAAGGTTAGGAAGATTGTGCACCTAGTCTTGTGAAGACTTGGGAAGGTTGTAATAATTCATGGTTGGCCTTGTTTTTGTCCTCCACATACCTCATAGGTCATGAGGTGTTGTGGAGTAGCATTATTCTATTTGTGTGATGTTGTGTTGTTAGAAGAAGTCTTGGTTATAAGTGTGTGGTTATCTAGAAGTGACTCATCGTCATTCCAATTAGTGTAGAGTTGGTGCCTCATAGTTAGGAAACCTCTTGTGAAGTTTTCCCCTTGTGTTTAGAGTTGTGAAGTGTGCCTAGATGTGGATTGCAGGTTGATGTTTCCCTCATCCCATCCTAATACGGTGTTGTGAGAGAATGTGATCGTAATTTAGTAACCAATCATTGTGTAGGTGTTGTCCTCTCTTTCTCTCATATGTTCATTATGGTGGATTTATTCCAAAAGTGGTTGGTATTTAGCTAAATTTACACATTTCTTATGCAATGGTTAAGTTTTCTTGTTGTATTTTTCATTATGTCATTGTGATACTTGTGTGCACATTGTTGTGTAAGTGTGACAAGTCATTATTGTACTATTAACACCATGGTCTTTTTTTCAAAAGAGTTTTTTTGTCAGGTTTTGTTTTGAGTGTGTCAACTTGGGGCATTAAATATGGTATTGAATCCCATGTTATAACACTTGGATAATTGGTTCATGTTCTTGTCACTATGGTTTTTTATGGTCAGTGCATGATCACTTTGTTGGAATACATTTATTGTTGCACCAAAATATTGACCTATTAATGCTTGATACAAATACCAGAGATAAACGGATCTATGGGAGGTGGTTAATCCATGTCATGAATTTGAAGGGAGATACTGATGATTAGTCCAATAATCCCCCCTCAACATCACCCGAGGGGATTCAAACTCATAACAACAACTCTGATATCATTTGTTGGAATGTATTTGCTATTACGCCAAAAGATCGACCTGTTAACACCTGATACAAATTCCAGATAAACATATCCATAGGAGGTGGTTAGTCCATGTTACGAATCCAAAGGGAGACGTTGGAAATTATTCCACCACACTCAAGTGCTTATTTAGCGATTCAATGTTTGACTTCTTACATGGGTGCCTTGGGTGATATTTTTGAGGGTTCGATGTGAACCAACTCATGTAGTGTGTTTGAGGAAGAGTGTCTTGTAGGCCCTAACAAATTAGATAGGGATGGGAAGATACCCTTGGTTGAAAGTTTCCTGAGTGGGGAATGATCACTCTCTAGTGTGTTACTTGTTGTGTGAGAGCTTTGGTTGGGTCTTTTTTTGTGTGAGTGTGTTGTTGGTAGCATGTTTTGTTGCCATTTTTCCCTAGCATGATATGTTTGAGAAATTCTTGTTTGTGAGGGTTAGCTAGACCCTTGAGTTACTGAGAAGTGCTTTCATGTGTGATTTCCATCTTGATGTCTCAAATATTGCTTAGTGTGAGTGTATAGTGACCCTTGAGT
This sequence comes from Sequoiadendron giganteum, assembly GCA_007115665.2. Taxonomy (NCBI): domain Eukaryota; kingdom Viridiplantae; phylum Streptophyta; class Pinopsida; order Cupressales; family Cupressaceae; genus Sequoiadendron; species Sequoiadendron giganteum. The sequence goes on from CM021109.1 coordinate 161,105,285, forward strand.
GGCCTTGTATATTCGTCTATGCCCTCTCAGGATGTGTGTATACGGATGCATTTGATTGAAATTAGGTGTTAATGTTTTGGCTCATGATAGAGCATTGTGAAATATCTTATGTGACTAATACATTGAAAGTGAATGTGATGTATGTCATATACTTGAATTATAAAAAAGGGTTATTATGATAATGTTACCTATATGGCGCATTGTGCTTTGTATTCCTATTGGAGTATCATAATATGTGTGAAGTGATCATGCTAGTGCATGAATGGAATGTTGCATTATTATAATAGAATATTTGGGTCAATGACTTATATCCCCAGATCATGTTGTCCCTAGGATTCTTGTGAGAACCTAGATGGGTAATTAGCATTGTTTTCCCTTTTGCACTGGGTGCATCTGTAATTGTTAAAATAATTGTGCTTATTAGGAGAATTATGTTGGTTTTGGTTAGATCCTTGATTGTAATGTGTCATGTGAATGATGTGGATGTTATTTTATTTTACCAGGTGGTAGTGATGTATGATGTGAGTAATGTGTGTGTCATTGCATTATAATTGTAAATTCCTTATGAAAGTGGTGCTTTGGTGAAGCCTTACCCTTATGTGGATAGAATTTTTTGATGTCATAGTGAACCCTACATATGTCTTATTGCATCATAATGTGATCATGTCTTGATGAATTGTATTTTATTAGTGTGGTTTTCATTGGCATAATTAATTGAATTTGGTGAATTATGTTTATATTATGTATGAGAATATTGTTGGAACACTGTGAATATCATTTGGTGTTGTCATTTATGGCAACCCTAGTCGGTGATTAGATATGTGCATCATCATTTGTTCACACTGGTAGTCAGATTGCAAACAATAAGGAAGAACAAAGCATCTGACAATTTTGTGTTCATCGATTCACATGAAGATTCTCTGTTAATATTTTGTGTTGCGTATCTCAGGGAAGATTGATCAATGTATGCTTTGTGTTATCCATGAATCTCAGTGCCTCGTATTGATTCGTGTGTGAGTTAGAAGATCCGGTTGGCTAATTCTCTGCTTTATCAGTACAGAAGCCGACTTCGTGAATGTATCATGTCACAAATGTTTGGGAAGTAATTATTTAAGTATTTTGTGTTTGAGCATTTTTGTTTGGGTCCTAACTAAGTTGTGTCTAGCCGTTGTGGATACGCATTATACTTTACTCTTGATTTGAGCCGACAGTTGTAAATATTATTTTATTCTATTGATGTTGACATATGGGCGATTAATTATTAGTTGCGGATATATATATGAGATCGTTCATATCATTTTGAAGTGTGTATGAAGTGTGTCAATGTGAATTGCGAATAAGAGAAGAGAAGAAGAGCGATAATGCACAGTTTCACTTATGCATAAAGGATTTATGTTGCAAGTCTAAGCAGAACAAAGCAAAAAGTGCAGAATTAGTCTAAAGGATAGAAGATCGAGTATTGAGCCTAAAAGAAAATATAATCAAGAATATGTAGATGTTATTTTCTCAGTTCAAATTCTTAGATGGTTTTAATATGATTTTCTTTGTAAGACAGTGAGTCTTCTTTGAGCAGTGAGCTCTAGGCAATGCGCCTGAATGCAAGTACATTCCCCATATTGTAAACTTCATTCAAGTATACTCATATCATATTGTGGATTGGCCATCCACCGTGGTTTTTCCCCTAATAGGGTTTCCACGTAAAAATTCTTGTGTTATGGTGTTGTGGTTGTTTTATTTATCTTCTTTCATATTTCTTTTGAATGAATGTTTTAAATTCTTGAAGCATAAGATCAATAATTTTAGAAATTGCACAACACTGATTCACCCCCCTCTCAGTGTTGCTTGATTCCAAAAATTGGTATCAGAGCTAGTTCCTCAAAAGAAGAAGTCTAACAACTTGGGGAGATATTGGAAATGTTTCAATGGATTCAAGCAGTCTTCAACAACAACTTATGGTGGCCCTAGATGATCTTGATCAGTCAAAATCTGAAGTTCAAAAATTGCAAGCAAACCTCACAGATGCTGAGAAATTCATTGAGTCATTAAAAGATAAAATCAATAAGTCCAGGGAGAAGAGAATGGAACTATGTGATCAGATTAAGCAGAATGATAGTAAAAGCATTAAAGATGAGCAACTCAGTCAAGCCCTAAATGAAAAGATAATAATTTGAAAAGCTTACCAGAGATAATACAGTTCTAAAGCATGAAATGGAATCTATCATGATGAGGATGACCAAGGAGATTGAAGACATGAAGAAGAATGAAGAGAAGCTTGCACGGTCTTTGAAATAAAAATATGAATTATGCAACCGTTTGGACAATGAATTGGAACAATCTAAAAACAATGAGGAAGTGCTGGAAAAATAGATTGATGATCTTAGAGATGAAGTTGCTACTGCAATGAGTACAAAGAAAAGTTCAAAGTTAGCTCAGCCAAGCCTGATGAACTGATTAAAGTTCAGAGGATAGAAGGTGACAAGCAAGGTCTTGGATATGAAGAATGAGAAAGTTCTAGATCCAGGCAAAGGAGACCTAGGAAAGAAAATCACATAAATAGAACTGGAAGAAATTCGATAAGGCAACCTAATACTCAAAGATTCAATGGTTACTATTTTACCTGCAATAAATTTGGTCATATGGCTTCTCAGTGTAGAAACAAGATGAATCCAATTGGTCCATCATTCTCAGGTCAATGTTTTAATTGCAATAAGTTTGGTCATAAGTCAAATGAATGCAGAAATATGATGAAAAAATTTCATAGAAATATTAGATGTTATACATGCAATAGACTTGGCCATACTGCTAACCAGTGTAGATCAAAAGAAATCAGTGGAACAACTGGTCTGGACAGAAAAATGTTGTGTGCTATAACTACAACAAATTTGGTCACATTGCTAGATTTTGTTGGAACATAAAAGGTCCGATAAATCTAAGAAGAAACATGCAGAAAGACATTAAGGGAAAAGGAAAAGTCACTACAGATGTGATCAGAAAGAAAATGAAGAAGAAATGGGTGAAGAAAAGTCCCTCTAATGAAGAAAATGCACTAGCACCAGTACTTGCTTCTGGTAGTTCATCCGGGAATTAGTTTTAGGCCTTGGCCTAGGGGAGTTGTTAAGAAAATCGCTTAACCCCCTACCGGTAACTAACACCGGGATGTGGATAAGTTCAGTAAGTGCATTGATGCCCTAAAAATGTTGTTGAACTCATTGGAGAAAGTAGTACGTAGTATTGGAGGTCTGCAGAAGAATTATCTTTCATAGTGTATGAAAATAGGGTATCCATATGAGTTAGGGTAAAAGCATTTATTGCGTCAAAAAGGGTTAAGTGTGTAAGTGATAAAAGCTCATTTTTATCTTTCATTTTTCACTTTTCATTTTGAAGAAAATAAGATTGGAGAGCTCTGAGGCGAACCTTAGCGAATTGAGGAAAAATTTGATTGTGAAGGAGTTTTCAACAATCAAACTGTGATCCGACGGAAAGGTATTTATCGGAAAAACCCTGTGAACTTGTGAATTGGTGAAAATGGCTACTCCATTGGTAGTTGAAGCTAAGGAAAAACCCCATCCCAAATTCAAATGGCATCCTTTCAAGTCTGTCGAGACCACCCCGTTAGGTGATTTTTCATCTGTTATGTACGAAGTCTTACACACTGAAGATATTAGGGCATATATTCATGCTAACATTGAAGAGATAAGAAGCTCATAGTTGTTGAATTTGTATAACAATCACATTATAGGAGAAAATTTATGTGTAAAGCCAGAATTTAAAACCCTAGAAGAAAATAAATTTACACAGATTGTTAAATTCCCTGTGTTTGAAGAGGCCGAAAGGGTCTGTTACATCTTGAGTCGAGTTCATGATGAGTTCATGTGGTTAAGTATACCCTTCAAGATTACAAAGGAGGATATCAGTGTCGTATCAGGTCTAAATTCTTTTGGTGGATTACTGATTCTGAAGTCTGTAAAGAATCAAATGGTGATTGATGCAACAGGCTCAAAATATGATCGAAGAGCCATGACAATTGAGGATATCATTGAAATAGATGTGAAATTTGCATCAATGATCAATGGCTACAAGATATATCACTCAAGTTGGGACAATTCTTTGTCTGGTACATCCATTTATGTAGCCTATCAAATGGTAAAGGAGAATGCAAACTATGATCTTTGTGAATTGCTTAGGAGTCAGCTAATGGAAAATTTGGGTAAGATTAAAAAGGAGAAGAAAAATTCCTTCAAGTATGGTAACTTGTTATGTTTATTCTTTTATTTCATGAAAGAAGTTCTGGGTATTGGAAAGGTTCATTAGCTAGGTGATCAACCAATAGCTGTTCAAATTAGAGAAATGTTGTATGGGATTGGAAACAGTCAAACCAGAAGAACTGCAATCTCGGGTTATTTAAAAAAAAATTAGAATATGATGCAAAGCTAGAGAAAGAAATCCTACCTCTATTGTGGAAAAATATAAGGATACCATCTATTTCATGGTAGACATTAATCAATGCATGATGGAAGTCGTTGATCCTAGAACAATCTAGATCATTTTGATGTGCTATGAAGACATTGATGGAAGTCGTTGATCCTAGAACAGTCTAGATCATTTCGATGTGCTATGAAGTTGAAGAGCGCATTCTAGAAATGTATGCAAAACATTTATTGAGCAAGCCTCTAGATCCATCAGAAGAGAGATTTGGTACTTATGCAGAAAATAATATACAGGTACACAATGAACTCAAAAAACCTGTGATAGTTAGAAGAGTTATAAAAAAGGTGGAAGTCTTAGCAGAAAGTATGGGCATAGCGGCAGAAAAATTAAAAGAAGCTAGAAGAAAAATAGAAGAAGCTAAAGTAGAAAAGGAGGCAGTAAAAACTGAATCTACTAGTCCGGCAACACCATCTGCCCAAGCTAGGTCAACTAGAAGCTCTGCATCCCTGTCCACCCCTGCAACAAAGCCAATCTCTAAAAACTCAATCTAAGGGATCCGATAAGGAAGGAAAAAGGATAAAAGCAAAAGGGTCTATGTGGCAATTTTTGAAGATGAAGAAACAGAGTCTGGTGAAGGAGTTAGAGAAATCAAGCATCAAGGTACTAAGGTAGCAACAATTATTAAAAGAAAGCCCTCCGGTGGAGATGACCAAGCAAAGAAAAAGGAAAACGTTGACCAACCAGGTTTGTCAGTGGATGAAGTTGAAAAAGCCTTGGTTAAGGATGGGAATCTCAAGCCACTTTGCAAATGGTATGAATCTTTTGATAAATCTGATCAAATAAATCTTGAGGAGGCAACAATAAATCATTTGAATATTTTCAATAAAGTTCTGATTGAAATAATGCCTAACTTACCTAAAAGCTTATATGAGATTTTGGAGATGAGAAGAGTAAATACCAGATCGGAAGAAGAGAAAATGAGAGAAAGAATTCTTGTTGAGTTGTGTCCAGTATTATCTATGGAATAAATGAAGTCAATATTGAATAAAGCCAAAAAGGAATTCAAGAGAAAAACAAGAGTGAATAAGCTCCTGATTGGTCAAACTAAAGAAGTTGCCGAAGAAACTGAACAAATTATGAGAAAAGTTTTGTTAAGCAACAAAATTGGTGTTGTCCTTGAAGGAACACATGATGATTCATCTGGTCCGACAGAAGAAAAAGTAAAAAAAGATACAGCTGAGGATATTTAGATTCCTCCTGAAGTGGACAATGCAGAAATACCTATGGAAATTGAAGTTTCTGAAAGTGTATCAGTTGTGAAAGTTGAGCAAGAACCTATAGCTGAGGAAGCAATGGTTGAAGAAAAGAAAGTTGATGTGAAAGAAATTCCAGTGGAAGAAAGAGACACTGCAGAGGCAGTGAATAGATTTTTGGCAGAACAAAAAGAAGAGTTTGATCCTAAATTGGTTGAAGGTCCTATCTACCTATCTACCTTGTCTCCAATTCAAAAAATGAAGGTAGCATCATTTGCCCAGGCAAAAGCTAGAGAAAAACTATCGAAGTCCCACATTGAGGACAATGAACTCCTAAATCTTGCATCTGGAGTTCTGGAAAAGATAATCCCTACTCATGTCAAAGATTTGATCAGTTCCTCCTCTGATGAACTAAAGAAGCTCATAAAATCTATAATTACTCACTTCAAGTCACTTGAGAAATCAGCTATGGTTAAAGTTCAAAAGGAATTTGATGCCAAAAGATTAAATGGGCTAAAAGAAATGATAACGAAGGATAAAACTCTGTTAGCCAACTGTGTGGAAAATATCCAAAATGCTCTATCTGAAGGTGGAAAGATTTACAAGTCGTGTTTGTCTTTGACAAAATTTACTAAGGTAAATGAGAAAAAGGTTAAGGATCTCGAAAAACAACTAGCTACTACTTCTGAAACTTTTGATCCTTTAAATGGTGGTGTTGGAAAGATAGAAGGTGAAGTGATATCTTTGCTTGAAAAAATAAAGAGATTGAAGCATGAAAATGACAAAAAAATTGCAAGAGTATGTGAACTTAGAGGCCTAATTGGCCCAAAGATAGAAATAATGTCAAGTGCACTAAAAGAAGCTGAAGATGCTAAGGCAGTTGGTGATCCAGTAAACCTTGAGTCTGTAGAGACACAGTCCTACTTGGTTTGTGGTCACATAACAATCTTGGAGAGTCTCAAAAGAGTTTGGGACACGAATTTGACTCTACTAAAGGAAAATTTTCTAGATATTTTCAAGTTTATGTAAGTTGAAGAAGCCTATTTGTATATAAGTAATTTGTTCTTAACATTTTTGCTTCATTTTTGATATGCGGATTCCTTCCTTTGCCATTGATGTCAAAGGGGGAGAGTAGAAGAGTGAAAAATGCATAATCATCTCAGGGGGAGAATTGTGTTTTGGAGAAGAGTTTGGTTTTTGAAATTTTGGGCAGTGTAATTGATGTTGGTACTAATCCGACACTTAGTAATTATTCACTAAGTCTTGCCATCAATGCCAAAGGGGGAGATTGTTGGCAAGAGACACTATGAATATCATTTGGTGTTGTCATTGGTGGCAACCCTAGTCGATGATTGAATCTGCGCATCATCATGTGTTCACACTGGCAGTCAGATTACAAACAGTTAAGGAAGAACAAAGCATCTTTCAATTTTGTGTTCATCAATTCACATGAAGATTCTTTATTAATATTTTGTGTTACATATCTCAGGGAAGATTGATCGATGTATTCTTTGTGTTATCCATGAATCTTAGTGCCTCATATTGATCTGTGTGTGAGTTAGAAGATATGGTTGGCTAATTCTCTGCTTTATCAGTACTGAAGCTGGCTTCATGAATGTATCATGTCGCAAATGTTTGGGAAATAATTATTTAAGTATTTTTGTGTTCGAGCGTTTTTATTTGGGTCCTAACTAAGTTGTGGCCAACTGTTGTGGATGTGCATTATACTTTCCTCTTGATTTGAGCCGACAGTTGTAAATATTCTTTTGTTCTATTGATGCCAACATATGGGCGATTAATTCTTAGTTGTGGATATATATGAGATCGTTCATATCATTTTGAAGTTTGCTGATGCGAATTGCGAATAGGAGAAAATAAAAAGAGATATAATGCATAGTTTCACTTGTGCATAGAGGATTTGTGTTGTGAGTCTGAGCAAAACAAAGCAGAAAGTGCAAAATTAGTCTGAAGGATAGAAGATCGAGTATTGAGCCTAATTGGAACTGTAATCAAGCATATGTAGATGTTATTTTCTCTGTTCAAATTATCAGATGGTTTTAATATGATTTTCTTTGTAAGACAGTGAGTCTTATTTGAGTAGTGAGCTTTAGGCAGTGCACCTGAATGCAAGTGCATTCCCCATATTATAAACTTCATTCAAGTATACTCAGATCATATTTTAGATTGGCCATCCACCATGGTTTTTCCCCTAACAGGGTTTCCACGTAAAAATTCTTGTGTTATGGTGTTGTGGTTATTTGTTTTATGTTCTTGAATATTTCTTTTGAATGAATGTTTTAAATGCTTGAAGAATAAGATCAATAAATTTAGATATTGCACAACACTAATTCACCCCCCCCTCTTAGTGTTGCTTGATTGCAATAAATACTCTCTCTAACACACTTTGGATGTTGTACTCTTAAGGTGTCATGTATCTCTTACTCTCTCAAATATGGATAATATTAGTTTCTCGATTCATGTAATCATCTTTTCCAGTATTGATGCTTTATTTTGGTCATAGATAAAATTTCTACTTATTGTAAGGACTAACATTGAATTCTTAATTTTCTTATGAGCAATCTAATCACCAAATTTTTCCTCCTATCTATTTTGTGACCCTTGGTCACATTTTATTTAGTGTTTCAATCAAGCTCATTTTAATATTATTGTTGAAATTGATGATTCTCCCTCTTGGGCTTTGTTTTATCTTTGTAGTGGCTATTCTAAATGTTTGAAATTGTTGGTTCTATTTTATGTTATGTTTTGTTTCATATCATGTTCATTATGAATCCTTGATAGAAAGTACAAGGGAGTAGAGGGTAGAAAATGTGCTAAGACTTGGTGTTTGTGTTAATTAGAATCATATTGCATCCAAAATTCTTGTTCATGAGAAAATGAAAGTGAATATTGTGTGGTTTTTGGAAATTTTGTGAAATTCTTGTATGCATATGGGTTTCTAGCTTTGAGTGGATTCAATATATACGAATGTCCTTTTGCTTGGAATTTAGTGAAGTGTATTCAAATCTCTATATTAGAGTTATTGTGGGATTCTATGTTCTTTGAGTTGAGATTGACTTATGTGGATAATTGTCTTGCATCGTGCTTGAATCTATTTTTTAGTAGATGGTTGGGTGTGATTTATTCCACCAATTGTGTGTGCTCTTGCTTGTCTTATCCTTGCTTGTCGTGGTATTTTGACCATGTTTCCTAGTGCCTTGGAATTAGTTGAGTGTTTTAGAGGTGTCTTGGGCATCAAAATCCATGTTAGTTGATAGCATGAAGATGCACATTGTGTGTTTGGGAATGCAATTTCCATAGGTACACTCATGTTTGACATAGTATAGGTATGAAGGTATGTTAGTAAATACTTCAACACATATTATTATGTTTTAACCCTTGTTAAGTTGCTAGTTGGGGTTACCCTGGTGGTTTTTAGGAGTTTCTCCTTGGCTGTTTAGTGGTGTTCCTAGCTTAAGGCTAGAAGAAGATGAAATTTTTGTTTGAGGAATTGGCTATCTTGTGTATTATATTGGAGAGTACTTAGTGTTTGAGCCATGTATTGTTTGTTGGTTGATTTTTTGATCATGAATTCATGATATTTTGGGGGTTGTTAACCCTTAGGTTGGTCATATTTGAGCATTGTGATAATTGAAAATTTGAGTTTGTCCCATGCTTAGTGTTAAACTGCTGCCTTGGTGGTTGCAGTATGAGTTTTGGGGTTGCTAAGCCTTGTTGTTGCTAAGCCTTGTTATTTTATCTCACATTAAGAATCTAGTATTCTTAGGAAATCATCTCTTTCTTAAGTGGTACCCGAGGGAGAGCCTCATGGTGAGTTCCATAGTTGAAAGTGAGGCATACTCTTGATGAGTATGAAGGTGAGGTAGTGATGCCTCTAGCCTTGTATGTTTGTTGGACCCAGTAGTTGGTGCTTGCCATCAGTTGCAGTGGTGGCTGATGAAGGTAGTGTGGTGATCTCCGAGGTGGTTGTGCACCTATTGGTCGGTGGTCACTTAGCTTGTGCACCTCTAGAGATATGTGTGTGCTTTATGTCTAGAATTAGAGAGATTCTAGAAGGTTGATCTTATGAGTATGATGTGTTTAAAGGATTGTGTACTAGGTGTACCTATCCTTTCTTGGTGTAGGATTCCAAAAGTAAGCCTAATATTAGTGGGGGAGGATGTAATACCCTCCCATTTGTAGCTTGTAGTTATGGGATTGATGTTTTAGCTTCACCGCTTCATTGTGATTGTATCATTTCTTTGAATGGTGTATATGAACCATTGCATGTTTGAGATGAGGTTCCTCAATATGGAGATTATTGGCATTTTGTATATTTATATGCTTGACTATATCAATATGCTTCAATTTAATGACATGCATTATATGCTATGACTAAATGTGAATATGGTTATTAGTGTAAGTGTGAATAAGGTGTGAAGCACAAAGACACTTCTTAATACGACATTATATCAAAGACAAAGCCGAATGAATCAATTCAAAGCAATAATCTACTGAAAGCGTCATATTGCTCTCTATCTCCAAAGATTTATTAAATCACTGTGGCCCTCAAATCGTGTGAGCACTATGATTGTTAAAATGACAATTTCGAGAACGAGAAGGATGCTGATAATATGTATATGAATAAATGAAACTAATGCAATATGAATTGACATGAAAATTGACAAATGCAGCTACAAGAGGCAACCATGATATGAAATCTTGATTGCTTGATGCTTGAATGCTTAATGTTGGATGAAATTATGTAGAGTAAACTTGATAACCTGGGATCCTTTTCTTGGTTCAATGAGGCTTTATTTATAGATTTTCTGGCTGTAGAAATGCACAGGGATGACAAAGAGAGGATTGAATGGTGAAAGATGGAGGAGATTGAGAGAATTTTGGTGATTGTCTCTACCCATGAAAACACCAAGCAAGAGAAGAGGAAAGATTAATGGAAGAGGATTGAGAGAAGATTTTGGAATTTATCTCCAATTTGTCTCCAAAACTTCCCGTGAAGTTTCAAAGCATTAATTTTGACATAATTTAGACATAAATTAGACATAGGATATCTAATTCATTTTTGAGAAAATATAGATGGAATATTCTTTATGCTTTTATTCAAATATTTTGATTTATTTAGCAAAAGAGGGATAAATAATTTAATAAAACGAACTATAGAAGTTGTTTATTAAATTAAATAGAAGAATATGACAATTAATCAATAAAGTGTTTAATCTTTATTTAATTAATTTAAGATTGATGTGATAGAATAAAATAGGGATTTGATAATTAAATCAAACAAAGTATTTAATTTTGTTTATTTAATTAAGATGAATTTAAATGTGAATGTGAATGTGAACTATATAAATAAATATTTATATTTATTCAAACAGTAGAGGAATTTAGGATAATCAATTAAATAATTTATATTTAATTAATCGGATGCTCCAGACCAATTTTAGGTGTATATATTTTGCCCCTCTTCGAAGTGATGTGTTTACGCGTTGCTTTGAAGAAAATTTTGCTGCTACTGCCAGGATCGATGATATAAAAAATAAAAATTCTGTATGCCTCAGACATGCCCCAGACATTGATTTTCAGATGATTGTTGATAATTTTCCCCCTCGGGAGATAAATTAATGATTTGATGATTTTTGGAATTTTTCAAAAAAATTATGATGATTTGATGAAGATACAATAATGAAATAATTTATCTCCCGACAAATGTTGAAGAAATATAGCCCACAGATGAATTTCAATTAATATCATGGATAAAATTAATCAAAATATAATAAAAACCCCTCAAAAATCCCTTTCCAAAAGTTATATATAGTCCAAAAGGGCATTTTCAAAGGCATTTGCACTTTTTGAGTTTAAAAATCCTTGTGAGAGAGACCTTTCAGTTAGCTGGAGTAGGATGCCAATCCCTTACCACACTCACCGTTTTGAGCGTGTTCGACGTCACCGACGGCTGACTGTGTATGGACCTCCGATATGTACCCATTATCCTCCTCGTTTTTCATGCAATTCTATTTTTTGTATGCTTTTTAATGCTTTTCGCGTGTTTTAGCTAGTTTTAGCATTTTCAATCTGTGTTGTAGCGCTTTGAGATTTAGCGCATGCGTTAAATTCTCTAGCGCATCCATAGGATAATGTAGCGCTTTTGATGATATAGTGCTTAGGTAGTGAATTTTAGAGCTTTGATGCTGGATTTTAGCGCTTAGAGAGTTCTAGCGCTTTGATTTGGTAGATTAGCGCTTTCATGGTCTGTTCTAGCACTTCTGGTAAAGCGGCGCTTTGATAAACTATTTTAGTGCTTTGATGCGGTAAAACAACGCTTAGGGTAAAATAGCGCTTCAGATGCATGTTATAGCGCATTGGAGTGCTGAAGTAGCACTTTCAAGATTTAGCACTTTGGGTGCCTGATTTAGCGCTTCCATGTCAGAATTGAAGATTTTGACTTAGGTAACCTTGATTTCGTCAATTCTGATCATGTCCATTCTTCGGATTGATATGATTGATAATCCAAATTCTTGATGTTGGAGTTTGATGATTTAAATAAGACTAATTCTCAAGATAGGCGAGAAGAAATCCTATTTGTGATGATCCTCATGATAGGTGAGGAAATGATTCAATATCTGATAAATCTCATGATAGGCAAGATTAGATAATGTTTGATGAATCTCATGATAGGTGAGGTTTGTTGATATTCGCCCATGAATTTTGATCGAAAATTCATACCAAATTTTTGAAATAGATTTGATAGTAGAATGACTTTTGATTTTTTGACATAGTACACTCATTGTGGATTTTTCATTATGATGATAGGAGGATTTGGGTACTCTCCAGATGCGAGAGAGGTTTCCTTGGACTACAAACTTGATACCTCATCTGACACCAGATGAGCTTCAGATTATAGGTCAATGCGGCCTGACTAGTTTGCTTGACATGCCCCAGATTAGGATTAATCAGGGTCTTTTGACTGCTTTGGCTGAGAGGTGGCACAGTGACCACAACACCTTTCATTTACCTACAGGCAAGATGACCGGTCACACCTGAGGATGTGTGGCAGATTTTGCGCATTCCATTTATGAGGGAGATCGTAGTGTACGATTCTCATGGGGTTGGTGGTAGAGATGCTCTCCGTAGAGTATTCTAGGATCAAGATATTGAGGGTCTGAGCATCCGATGGAGGAGGATCACCGAATCATACGCGACACTACCAACAGTGCTTGCTGGATTTATTAGAGGTTTCCTTTGTTCTGATCGCAGGTCAAAGAGATTCCTCGTGGGTTGGGGCAGGACTTTAGAGAGCATGATGGTACATGGTACAAGATATGCATGGGGGATGTGCATGCTGACACATCTTTATCATGATCTTCACTCAGTGGTGTATCTAGGGGCACGCAGCTTATCAACAGGGATGACCCTGTTACAGGTGTGGGCATGGGAGCATTTTTCTATTGCTCAGCCATTTCCAGTGGTAGATAGACCAGTAGGCAGACCATATGTGTTCAGATACAGAGGTCGGCTTACCTAGGCCTAGATGGGTAAGTTAGAGCATTGGAGGTAGGTTTTTGATGACACAAAGACTGTTACCTGGCGTCCATACTTAGATTGTGAGCAGTGGGATGAGGATGAAGCAGTGTTGGGATACCTTTGCGATTCCATGCATCTGATTAGTCAAACACCTTTTGTATTAGAGAGATTTTTGCTTTGCCGAGTGTACAGACAGTATGGCATCGTTCAGTGTATGCCACAGGGGGTAGCCCACTATGCTAGGTGACGGTGTGATTCCTGATTGGGGGCCTTGTTTATCATATGATGTTCTAGTAGAGGGATATAGGGCATTGCAGCCATCACCCTAAGACATGCGCAGAGACATTGTTGAGGCATCGGTTACAGAGGAGTACGCTGCATGCTTGGCTTTGGTTCCACATCCTCACATTACTATTCTGGATGAGCCAACACCGTTACCTGTAGAGGAGGATGTGGCAGACAGTTTTGTAGATAGTGAGGGTGGTACTCCATCAGGTAGTAGCACAGAGAGGGGTGGTGATGACAACAACAACGATGACAGTGATGGTGGCAATGGAGGGGATAGAGGGGTAGGGCCAGTTAATAGTGGTTCATCATCCAGTAGGCCTCGCAAGAGGCGATCAGTGATAGTACCATCAGTGGACTATCAGAGATATATTGCAAGTCTCTAGACACAGGTTCAGACATTGCAAGGACAGTTGGTACAAGCCCAGGGTTTACTTGTATAGACCCAGACTCAGATGCAGGCCTAAGCTCAGGTCCATGCTCAAGCTCTAGCACAGTTTTAGGGATAGTTGGCCGCTGTACAGACTCAGGTTGTCACATTGACAACCAAGCGAGATAGTGCTCGTCAAATTGCTGAGAGGGCACAGGAGACAGCAGAGACCCTACAAAGAGTGGCTGATGGTACCTCGGTGGGAGATTATATGAGAGAGCTTTTGTGAGCTAGCCGAGAGGCTGAGTTTTATAGGGGAGAATATCATGATGCAATGCCTGCTGATCGTAGAGTCAGCTATGCCCCATCAAGATCTAGGTGGACACATACTCAGGCAGTGAGTGAGGGTGTGACACAACCTCCACGTAGAGATCCCAGAGATCCTGGTTCTTCTGGGGGTGGTGGTGGTTGATGAGCCAAGCTTTTGGCACATCTAAGTCATACTTTTACAAACACTTTTATGCTTTTTCGTTATGCTGAAACAAACATTTAGTACTAATTATGGGATAAGACATGAACTTTTTGTGCTTAATATAATAAGTATATTATGCTAAGTCTTCCATGGTTGTTACTTTTAAAATGTTTTATTAGTTTAATGAATGCCTTATAAACTTTGTGTGATGACAAACCTTTCCTGCAGCCATTTCTGAAATAATGTTTGCTTCAGATTAATGCTTAAATAAATATATAAATGAAGTAATGAAACATCTTAAAGGTTGAACATGTTGAGCTAACTCTCTACCTCAGGAATAGCTAGCAGGATATTTTGTAGGTACCACGATTAAAGGAAGGAATTCAATTCCCACTTGAAAGATAGAAGACCAAATCAATGAAGATTGGTTCAGCAGCAGAAGAATAGGAAGGCAGTTTCAACTCATCCACCATGCAAGAGGAGTGTTTCAGATATCTAGCTCAGGCGTCTTGATGGCGCACAAATCTAGGATGGTGGCGCTTTAAGACTGATAAATCGATTTGACTTAGTTCTTACATTTTTATCCACCTCTTTGCTTAGTTAGTTGAATGTAATAAAAACCTCCCATTTTATAAGAGAAGGCTAGTTAGTAGTTAGAATCAGTTTTCAATAAATAGCCCATTCTCATTCAGAGAATGGGCTGGAAGATTGCTATTGTAAACACATTTTCAATTTCAAAAATACAGTCAAGAGATTATGTGCTATGTATTGTTTACCTTGAATCAATAAAGTTTATGAAGTTTTTCGCCTAATCTATTGTCCATTTTTGGCATTACCTAAGGGGGCCCACTTAGGGAACTACCTATACTTTCATTCTGCAAGTTAGAATAGCTGAATTTCCTTTATAGAAGTTTGTGTGACTGTTCTTGCAACTGGTAGAAGCATAGAGCTATCAACTGTTCTTGCAGCCACTAGATGCATAATAGTTTTATCTTTTAGTTTTTATTTTTGAGCAAGTTTATCCAAGTAGATTTGATTCCAGTAACTCAAATTCCAGTTTAGGCATTATTAGGAAGTTATGCATGTCTGGGAAAGGTGATCAGTGCATATATTGTGCTGACCCATTTCAAGTTCATGTCCCTGGGTTGATAATTAAATGAGGTTCTTTAGCAGATTTTGACTGCTGGTTGTGATGTTCAATCCCTAAGTAGAGGAATTCATGTTCCTAGTTATTAAGTTGATTAAATAACACTACATTTTTGGCACCATTGTCGAGGATGGTGTCAAACTAAAGACCTATTGCAAGCATGCTAGTAGGTAGCTTGAAATTTTGTTCCTAGTGTTTAGATCAAAATTCACTATTCCAGCATTTTTTCCATAGTTAAGACTTACTTTTTACTGTATGCTTAGAAGAAAAGACCAATTTGGAAGATTCCTTCCTAAAAGTTTAGATATCCAAGAAATTGACCCAGAAATTGTCCTAGAAGAACCATATCTAGATGCTGGTCAGGACCTAGTCACCTCATATTCTTCTTCCTCAGAGATAAGTTTGAACTTGTTTGATGAGCCTAATAACCTTGATTTACTCACAGCACAATTGAATAACCTGCACACTTTCAATAACCAGGACCCCCATAATAACCCACTTGTGCTTGTCATCTACCAGTCAGGAGCTAATCCAAGACCAACACCAAGGATGGCAAGGCCTACTTTTCCATTCCCACTCCCTGAACTGCATGACAATAATAATCTCAAAAATATCCCTGCCTCAGTGCTTCCAAAATTCTATGGCCTTATTACAGAGGACCCTCATACTTTCTTGTTTGAGTTTGACATCCTATGTAGGAGTTATGATTATATTACTAAAGCACATAAGATGAAATTGTTTCCTTCTACTTTAAAGGAGTCAGCCCTAAGATGGTTCATGGGACTAGGAGGCAATGCTGCGACCACTTGGGATGAATTAAAGGAGCTGTTCTTAGGAAAGTATAAAGAATATTGTAGGGGGAATGATATGAGAGGAGATGACATCTTCAATATGTCACAAAAGGAGGATGAAATTTTGAAGATTATGTGTCCAGGTTCCTATTCAGTGTGCAAAAAAACACTCAGCACCAGCTAAATGAGGAGTCTAAAAAAATTCTCTTCCTACGAGGAGTCAATGATACTTGTATGGAAGCACTAGACCTCATGGCTGGAGGAGATATCACCCAAAGTAATTGGGATGACATTAAGAAGATCTGTCTCAATTACTGTAGGGTGAATGTGAAGAAAGGTAGGGGGTTCCGACCCTCTATTATAAAAGGAAGTGGCTTAGCTGTATCAAAAGGAGAACTCTCTAATCTTTTGTTCGACTTCAAGAAAGATATTATAAATGATGTAGCTACTCAACTAGACACCATGCAAGCTAGAAGGAAGAAAGAGGAGGCTGATGCTATGCTAACTGAATATTGCCCTCACTGCAGACAAAGGAAGAAGGATTGCAGATGCAAAGCAGTGGCCAATTTGGAGGTCCAGCATCTTCCTACCGAGTTCAAAACCATTGAAGGAGAGGAAGAAGTGTTCTTCATTGCTCAACGCAGGCCCTAAGCCCCAAGACAAGGTATGCCTTAGGACCCCTTGCAAAATTTTGGTTCATATAATAATCAGTGGCAGAACTAGTACCCTCCAAATTATGGCCCATATTCTCAACCTCAATGGAATAATCCTTGGCCAAATGATCAACAAAATCATTGGCAACCCCCACAAGGGAACTGACAGTCACCACAACAAAATCAGTGGCAAGCTCCAAAAGGGAATTGGTAGCAGTCTAACCAGTGGAGAGGAGGCCAACAATGATCAAATCCACCCACTGGTTTCCTGCAGCAACCCCAACAATAGTCAATTATGCCACCTCCTGTAGCCAATCAAAGTCAAAATCCAAAGCCAACCCAACTGCCTGCTCAAGCAACACCCAATCCAAATAATCAACCTCAGCAGCAGCAGCAACAACAAGTTTATTTTGTTGATCCCAATCATCAACCTGCCTATGCTCTCAACCTGAATAATATCAACTTACGTTCAGGAATGGTGTTGCCCACACCATCTCCTCCCAGAGCAAGAAGAAGATGCCAATGGCCTAGTCCAACCCAATGGGCCAATACAGACTCCATTATTACCTAAGGTATCTAATAAACTGTCACCTCCTTTCCTACAAAGGTTGGAAGGTGAGATTGTGAAAAAGCAGGAAGAGCCCACCTTTGACATTCTTGACCAACTAAAGCACATATGTGTAAAAATTCATTTGTTCCAAGCAATTAAGGAAGTACCAATCTATAACAAGGCCATCAAAGAAGCATGTCTAAAGAAGCCGGGTAGGAAGAAGAAAGACCCTCAGACTGTTCATGTCTTAAGCCAACTCTCTGATTTGATGCTAGGGAAGTTTACCATCTCAAAATATTCAGATCCTGGCAGCTCTATTGTTGAAATTAATATTAATGGGGTTCAAATTAAAAATGTTTTAGTAGATCTTAGAGCTGCTATCAATGTCACGACCAAAGACCTTGTACTAAAGCTAAGTATTTATGACCTAAGACCTACACCTACAGTCTTGCAACTTATTGATAGTTCAACTGTCAAACCTGATGGAGTAGTGGAAGACTTAGTTGTCACCCTAGATTCATGGGAATATCTTGTTGATTTTATGATTTTGTCTCCAAAAGCATCACCAGGAGGTTATCTTGTAATTCTAGGAAGGTCGTGGTTGGCCATTGTAGATGCTTATATTGGACATAGGACCGGTAACATGACAATCTCTGATGGATATAACACAAAAAATTACCCTCTATTCTCCAGCCCAACCCCAACTTGAGTCTGGGTAGGCTGTTTGACCAGATTTGGGAGAAGAAGAGGAAGTGAATTCGGTGGTTAGTCTCATGATGATTATCAAAGAGCCTTTCATTGCACAACAGGAGGAGGAAGAGATATTATACAATGTCCTACTGAATAATTATGGTATTAAACAGCCTCACTATGAAAAAAGTCCATGCACCTTGCAGACCATTCTTCCTCTGCCCACATCAACTCATTATCCTACAGCAAGTGACTGTTTGCACACATTATTGCCCCAAGAAGTAAACATGCATTTTCTATCTGATATATCCATGCTTGAATTGACTTCCCAAGTGGAAGTAGCTGTAGGAAAAACTTTGAATATCAATATTAAAATTACCAGCAAGCAGCAAGAGTCAATGGTTAAAATGCTTACTACCCATAAACCAACTTTTTCCTAGGATTATAGTGACATGAAAGGACTTGATCCAAAGCTATGTACACACTGAATTTTCATCAATAGTGAGTTCAAACCTGTTGGGCAGCTCCAAAGGAGAATCAATCCAGCTTTGAGAGAAATTGTTAAAGAAGAAATACAGAAGATGTTGAATGTTGGTTTTATCTACCCAATCTCAGATAGCCAGTGGGTTTCTCCACTAGTTATTATTCCAAAAAAAGAAGGGAAATAGAGAGTGTGTGTAGATTATAGGGAGCTCAACTCTGCAACAAAGAAAGATTACTTTCATCTTCCCTTCATTGATCAAGTGCTAGATAATTTATTAGGGAAGAAGTATTTCTCTTTCCTTGATGGGTTTAGTGGATACAATCAAATAAAGATTGCTCCTGAGGATCAATAAAAGACTACTTTCACATGCCCATGGGGAACGTTTTCTTACTCTGTTTTGCCTTTCGACCTCTGCAATGCACCTACAACTTTCCAAAGAGCAATAATAAGTATTTTCTCAGACATATCATATGATTGCATGGAGATATACATGGATGACTTTACTGTTTATGGTGCAACATTTGAGGAAGCTCAAGCTAACTTGAAAAAGATACTACAGAGATGTGAAGATCATAACCTATCACTAAATAGTCAAAAGTGCTTCATGATGATGCAAGAGGGAATAGTGCTTGGTCATTATATTTCTGTTGTAGGAATACAAGTTGATCCTTCTAAGATTGAAGTCATCTCTAATCTGCCCTTTCCCTCGAAGCAAAAGGAACTAAGAAGCTTTCTAGGACATGTTGGATATTATAGAAGATTCATCAAAGACTTCAACCAAACAACAAGCCCTTTATATAGTTTGCTGAGGAAATATGCAGAGTTTGCTTGGATAGCAAAATGTAAAAAAACATTCCTTGATCTGAAACTTTCCCTTACACAAGCACCTGTGTTGAAAGGACCTGATTGGTCACTTCCATTCCATATTCATACAGATGCATCAGAATATGTTATTGGTGATGTCTTAGGACAAAAGGGTGGTTCAACTGAACATGCACTATATTACATCAGCAAACACTTACAGGGAGTCGAGCTCAACTACACTGTTACAGAAAAAGAAATGTTAGCAATAATTTATACCCTCAACAAATTCAGGCACTATATAATAGGCTATTAGATATTTATCCACACCAATCATGCAGCAATCAGGTATCTTATGAACAAGAGCTCAATAACAAGAAGATTAGAAAGATGGTTGTTGCTCATGCAAGAATTTGACATTACAATTATGGACAAGCCAGGTAAAGCCAATGTGGTTGTTGATTTCCTGTCTAGAATTCAAAGGCAAGATAACTCTGCACTTATTGAAGATTCATTTCTTGATGAGAATTTGTTTGCAATTAAGGTCATTCACCCATGGTATGCAGATATAGAAAATTATCTGGCTGCAGGAAGAACTCCTCCTCAATTCTCCCCTAAAGAAAAGCGATTATTGGTAGAGAAAAGTTTTAACTTTTCTTGGATTGTAGATTGCATGTTTTATACAGGGCCAGATCAGGTTGTGAGGAGATGTGTACATGAGGAAGATACTCATGATATACTGCATGCAAGCCATGATGAACCATGTGGGGGACATTTTTCTGCAAAAAAGACAGCAATGAAAATCTTAAATATTGGCTACTATTGGCCAACTCTGCATAGAGATGCAGCCAAATACACCAGAAGATGTGACAGATGCCAGAGGATGTGAAGACCAACCAGATCAGACGAGATGCCTATATTTCCACAAGTGATTGTTACACCCTTTGACAAATGGGGACTGGATTTTGTAGGGCCAATTGATCTGCCTTCAAATGGTAAGTCTTATATCCTTGTATGCATAGATTATGTAACAAAGTGGGTAGAAGCTAGACCTATGAAACATGCTAGGGATAATAAGGTGGCAGAATTCCTCTATGAGGAGATCTTCACCAGGTTTGGTGTTCCTAGGGAAATAGTCACTGATCAAGGAGCACAGTTTACCTTCACTCTGATTATAGCCTTAGTCAATGAATATAATATAAGGCAGAGAAAATCAACTCCTTATCATCCACAAGCTAATGGCCAAATGGAGATCACCAACAAAGATATTGAGGCAATTCTGACTAAGACTGTAGATTTGCATAGAAAATATTGGGCTACAAGGTTACCAGAGGCTATATGGGCCTACCACACTACATGGAAGACTACTACAGGATATACCACCTTTGAAATGGTGTATGGAAAAAGAGTTATGATGCCAATAGAATTTGAGCATAAAACCCCGAGGACAACAATGGAAATGAATATGGACCTAACAACTGCACAAAAAGAACGAGTCATGCAGCTCAATGCCTTAGATGAACTCCGAAAGGATGCCCTACAACACACTGAGGTAATACAAAACCAATGAATAAAGTGGCATGATAAGTACATTAAAGAGAAGAAATTCAAAGCAGGAGATTGGGCTTTGCTCAATGACTCGAGATATAAAGATACTCAAGGAAAATTGCAAACTAGATGGTTGGGTCCATATGAAGTAGAAGAAGTATTCACAAATGGTGTTGTACAATTAAAAACCATTGATGAGGCCCGTTTCAAGCTGTTAATCAATGGGCATCGCCTAAAACTTTACTATAAGCCCATTGACAGGGAAGAATTTTTAAAGCAGTTCGAATTTGTGCAGGAAACCATTGATCCTACAGCCAAAGGAATTGAGTCATAACTCAATTCCCTAGGCCTTGCATAAAAGTGCATAAAACTGTCATAATAAAGGGGTCACTCACTCCATCTGAAATCCATACACTCACACTCTTTTTGCCACCTCACCCACCTACCATTCTCCATACCATCCATGTTTCTACGAATCACATTTTCCAATGAAGAAGTGAAGTCACATCAGGTAATTACGGTGGTTCCATCCAAGTGAGCTCCACTTCACTTTAAGATTACTTAGTTGTTTCATTTATTACATTTATTATGGTGTTAATTATTGCAAATTACATTCCTAGATGGTTGTTGATCCTTCGTCCTTTCCACACGATTGAGCATGTTTTTCTATTTTTCAAACTTTGTGCCATGTAATTTTTGCCGCCGCCTTAAGGCCTTGTCACAACCATTGTCACTGTCATTTCGGCATGAGCACCAGATTTTTGAAATCCACAATTAAAAGAACTGAACACCATTTCCTCCTGCAATTATGAACCTAAATGTATTTCGCTCAACTATGATTACTTACTCCTTCAAAAAGATTGAATGTTGAATCTCTTTTCCTATATTTTTTGTATCTTTTGAAGAGTGGTTCAAAAGTTTCGGTTGAGGGGACACAAAGTGCTATAGAATTGGGGTTGTAGGAAGTTCATTGGTTGTGCAAGTTTGGAAAAGCCAGTGGATCATAAACTAAAGAGATGGGAGATTAGCTGATTCGACATGAGCCTACAGATCATAACATCCTCCTGCAGAATGTGTTGCATGTACCGCCATTCAAATAATATGGGTGGCTTAATTACTTTCTGAAACTTGAAAAATTTGATGAAGGCATTGTTGAGGAATTTACAAGGACATTTCAAGAAGGGGAAGCAAAAGTTAGAGGTATAATGGTGAATGCATCAATTGACAGAATTGCAGAGATAATGCGATTACCTCAAGTCGGAGAGTCATTTCCTAGAGGAAGGGATTCAAAGAGCACCAGGGCAGAGTTTACTCGGCCAAATGACCCTCCTCTACGAGTAGATAAGCAAGGTGCACAAAGGATGAGTCTGTCGCAGGACTGAGTGTCATGGGCGGGATATATAATCAAATACATAACCCGTGAAGGTAGGTTTTCAATCCTGCATTCTCATCACTTCAAACTTTTGTCTCATTTACGCCATGGATTGTCGATGAATATTCCCAACTTCCTTTACAATTTGCTATCAAATAGTGTTGCTGAATTTAAAAAGGGTAGGGTTAACTCTGTATCCCACCACTGCCTTATTAAATTACTTGTTGAAAAATCTGTCCAAGATGCATTAGGAATGACCTGGGAGGAATTCATTGTCAATTTCAACCGTAAAATTCAAAATATTGGACCTAGAGGGGAACCTCTGCTCCCATGTCCCCTACTCAGGAATCATCTGATTCACGAGATGACATTCCTCTTTCTGAAAAAAATTCCAAGCAACCAGCACAAACTCCTATTAAAAGTCCTGAGCCTTCTTCCAGTGATAGGAAAGGGAAATCACCCATTGTGGCAACCCCTACACTTGTAAAAATAAAACGAAAGGAACACTTCTCTATTCCTGTGGAAAAAGCCTTAAAGAAGCATAAGACAATTCCTACTCCCATAAGAAGGAGTTCTAGACTCCAGAACCAGGCAGCCCGTCAATCACTTGATGCTACTCCAGCCACACCACCAACCTTAGAACCTTCCAATCTTGTACTAGAAATGGAGGAACCTGTTATTGAGGAGACTGTAAGTACACCTAAAGGAGCTGGCCTGGATGAAT
>CM021109.1:161128491-161162758 GCA_007115665.2 Sequoiadendron giganteum
TTGTTATTTTATCTCACATTAAGAATCTAGTATTCTTAGGAAATCATCTCTTTCTTAAGTGGTACCCGAGGGAGAGCCTCATGGTGAGTTCCATAGTTGAAAGTGAGGCATACTCTTGATGAGTATGAAGGTGAGGTAGTGATGCCTCTAGCCTTGTATGTTTGTTGGACCCAGTAGTTGGTGCTTGCCATCAGTTGCAGTGGTGGCTGATGAAGGTAGTGTGGTGATCTCCGAGGTGGTTGTGCACCTATTGGTCGGTGGTCACTTAGCTTGTGCACCTCTAGAGATATGTGTGTGCTTTATGTCTAGAATTAGAGAGATTCTAGAAGGTTGATCTTATGAGTATGATGTGTTTAAAGGATTGTGTACTAGGTGTACCTATCCTTTCTTGGTGTAGGATTCCAAAAGTAAGCCTAATATTAGTGGGGGAGGATGTAATACCCTCCCATTTGTAGCTTGTAGTTATGGGATTGATGTTTTAGCTTCACCGCTTCATTGTGATTGTATCATTTCTTTGAATGGTGTATATGAACCATTGCATGTTTGAGATGAGGTTCCTCAATATGGAGATTATTGGCATTTTGTATATTTATATGCTTGACTATATCAATATGCTTCAATTTAATGACATGCATTATATGCTATGACTAAATGTGAATATGGTTATTAGTGTAAGTGTGAATAAGGTGTGAAGCACAAAGACACTTCTTAATACGACATTATATCAAAGACAAAGCCGAATGAATCAATTCAAAGCAATAATCTACTGAAAGCGTCATATTGCTCTCTATCTCCAAAGATTTATTAAATCACTGTGGCCCTCAAATCGTGTGAGCACTATGATTGTTAAAATGACAATTTCGAGAACGAGAAGGATGCTGATAATATGTATATGAATAAATGAAACTAATGCAATATGAATTGACATGAAAATTGACAAATGCAGCTACAAGAGGCAACCATGATATGAAATCTTGATTGCTTGATGCTTGAATGCTTAATGTTGGATGAAATTATGTAGAGTAAACTTGATAACCTGGGATCCTTTTCTTGGTTCAATGAGGCTTTATTTATAGATTTTCTGGCTGTAGAAATGCACAGGGATGACAAAGAGAGGATTGAATGGTGAAAGATGGAGGAGATTGAGAGAATTTTGGTGATTGTCTCTACCCATGAAAACACCAAGCAAGAGAAGAGGAAAGATTAATGGAAGAGGATTGAGAGAAGATTTTGGAATTTATCTCCAATTTGTCTCCAAAACTTCCCGTGAAGTTTCAAAGCATTAATTTTGACATAATTTAGACATAAATTAGACATAGGATATCTAATTCATTTTTGAGAAAATATAGATGGAATATTCTTTATGCTTTTATTCAAATATTTTGATTTATTTAGCAAAAGAGGGATAAATAATTTAATAAAACGAACTATAGAAGTTGTTTATTAAATTAAATAGAAGAATATGACAATTAATCAATAAAGTGTTTAATCTTTATTTAATTAATTTAAGATTGATGTGATAGAATAAAATAGGGATTTGATAATTAAATCAAACAAAGTATTTAATTTTGTTTATTTAATTAAGATGAATTTAAATGTGAATGTGAATGTGAACTATATAAATAAATATTTATATTTATTCAAACAGTAGAGGAATTTAGGATAATCAATTAAATAATTTATATTTAATTAATCGGATGCTCCAGACCAATTTTAGGTGTATATATTTTGCCCCTCTTCGAAGTGATGTGTTTACGCGTTGCTTTGAAGAAAATTTTGCTGCTACTGCCAGGATCGATGATATAAAAAATAAAAATTCTGTATGCCTCAGACATGCCCCAGACATTGATTTTCAGATGATTGTTGATAATTTTCCCCCTCGGGAGATAAATTAATGATTTGATGATTTTTGGAATTTTTCAAAAAAATTATGATGATTTGATGAAGATACAATAATGAAATAATTTATCTCCCGACAAATGTTGAAGAAATATAGCCCACAGATGAATTTCAATTAATATCATGGATAAAATTAATCAAAATATAATAAAAACCCCTCAAAAATCCCTTTCCAAAAGTTATATATAGTCCAAAAGGGCATTTTCAAAGGCATTTGCACTTTTTGAGTTTAAAAATCCTTGTGAGAGAGACCTTTCAGTTAGCTGGAGTAGGATGCCAATCCCTTACCACACTCACCGTTTTGAGCGTGTTCGACGTCACCGACGGCTGACTGTGTATGGACCTCCGATATGTACCCATTATCCTCCTCGTTTTTCATGCAATTCTATTTTTTGTATGCTTTTTAATGCTTTTCGCGTGTTTTAGCTAGTTTTAGCATTTTCAATCTGTGTTGTAGCGCTTTGAGATTTAGCGCATGCGTTAAATTCTCTAGCGCATCCATAGGATAATGTAGCGCTTTTGATGATATAGTGCTTAGGTAGTGAATTTTAGAGCTTTGATGCTGGATTTTAGCGCTTAGAGAGTTCTAGCGCTTTGATTTGGTAGATTAGCGCTTTCATGGTCTGTTCTAGCACTTCTGGTAAAGCGGCGCTTTGATAAACTATTTTAGTGCTTTGATGCGGTAAAACAACGCTTAGGGTAAAATAGCGCTTCAGATGCATGTTATAGCGCATTGGAGTGCTGAAGTAGCACTTTCAAGATTTAGCACTTTGGGTGCCTGATTTAGCGCTTCCATGTCAGAATTGAAGATTTTGACTTAGGTAACCTTGATTTCGTCAATTCTGATCATGTCCATTCTTCGGATTGATATGATTGATAATCCAAATTCTTGATGTTGGAGTTTGATGATTTAAATAAGACTAATTCTCAAGATAGGCGAGAAGAAATCCTATTTGTGATGATCCTCATGATAGGTGAGGAAATGATTCAATATCTGATAAATCTCATGATAGGCAAGATTAGATAATGTTTGATGAATCTCATGATAGGTGAGGTTTGTTGATATTCGCCCATGAATTTTGATCGAAAATTCATACCAAATTTTTGAAATAGATTTGATAGTAGAATGACTTTTGATTTTTTGACATAGTACACTCATTGTGGATTTTTCATTATGATGATAGGAGGATTTGGGTACTCTCCAGATGCGAGAGAGGTTTCCTTGGACTACAAACTTGATACCTCATCTGACACCAGATGAGCTTCAGATTATAGGTCAATGCGGCCTGACTAGTTTGCTTGACATGCCCCAGATTAGGATTAATCAGGGTCTTTTGACTGCTTTGGCTGAGAGGTGGCACAGTGACCACAACACCTTTCATTTACCTACAGGCAAGATGACCGGTCACACCTGAGGATGTGTGGCAGATTTTGCGCATTCCATTTATGAGGGAGATCGTAGTGTACGATTCTCATGGGGTTGGTGGTAGAGATGCTCTCCGTAGAGTATTCTAGGATCAAGATATTGAGGGTCTGAGCATCCGATGGAGGAGGATCACCGAATCATACGCGACACTACCAACAGTGCTTGCTGGATTTATTAGAGGTTTCCTTTGTTCTGATCGCAGGTCAAAGAGATTCCTCGTGGGTTGGGGCAGGACTTTAGAGAGCATGATGGTACATGGTACAAGATATGCATGGGGGATGTGCATGCTGACACATCTTTATCATGATCTTCACTCAGTGGTGTATCTAGGGGCACGCAGCTTATCAACAGGGATGACCCTGTTACAGGTGTGGGCATGGGAGCATTTTTCTATTGCTCAGCCATTTCCAGTGGTAGATAGACCAGTAGGCAGACCATATGTGTTCAGATACAGAGGTCGGCTTACCTAGGCCTAGATGGGTAAGTTAGAGCATTGGAGGTAGGTTTTTGATGACACAAAGACTGTTACCTGGCGTCCATACTTAGATTGTGAGCAGTGGGATGAGGATGAAGCAGTGTTGGGATACCTTTGCGATTCCATGCATCTGATTAGTCAAACACCTTTTGTATTAGAGAGATTTTTGCTTTGCCGAGTGTACAGACAGTATGGCATCGTTCAGTGTATGCCACAGGGGGTAGCCCACTATGCTAGGTGACGGTGTGATTCCTGATTGGGGGCCTTGTTTATCATATGATGTTCTAGTAGAGGGATATAGGGCATTGCAGCCATCACCCTAAGACATGCGCAGAGACATTGTTGAGGCATCGGTTACAGAGGAGTACGCTGCATGCTTGGCTTTGGTTCCACATCCTCACATTACTATTCTGGATGAGCCAACACCGTTACCTGTAGAGGAGGATGTGGCAGACAGTTTTGTAGATAGTGAGGGTGGTACTCCATCAGGTAGTAGCACAGAGAGGGGTGGTGATGACAACAACAACGATGACAGTGATGGTGGCAATGGAGGGGATAGAGGGGTAGGGCCAGTTAATAGTGGTTCATCATCCAGTAGGCCTCGCAAGAGGCGATCAGTGATAGTACCATCAGTGGACTATCAGAGATATATTGCAAGTCTCTAGACACAGGTTCAGACATTGCAAGGACAGTTGGTACAAGCCCAGGGTTTACTTGTATAGACCCAGACTCAGATGCAGGCCTAAGCTCAGGTCCATGCTCAAGCTCTAGCACAGTTTTAGGGATAGTTGGCCGCTGTACAGACTCAGGTTGTCACATTGACAACCAAGCGAGATAGTGCTCGTCAAATTGCTGAGAGGGCACAGGAGACAGCAGAGACCCTACAAAGAGTGGCTGATGGTACCTCGGTGGGAGATTATATGAGAGAGCTTTTGTGAGCTAGCCGAGAGGCTGAGTTTTATAGGGGAGAATATCATGATGCAATGCCTGCTGATCGTAGAGTCAGCTATGCCCCATCAAGATCTAGGTGGACACATACTCAGGCAGTGAGTGAGGGTGTGACACAACCTCCACGTAGAGATCCCAGAGATCCTGGTTCTTCTGGGGGTGGTGGTGGTTGATGAGCCAAGCTTTTGGCACATCTAAGTCATACTTTTACAAACACTTTTATGCTTTTTCGTTATGCTGAAACAAACATTTAGTACTAATTATGGGATAAGACATGAACTTTTTGTGCTTAATATAATAAGTATATTATGCTAAGTCTTCCATGGTTGTTACTTTTAAAATGTTTTATTAGTTTAATGAATGCCTTATAAACTTTGTGTGATGACAAACCTTTCCTGCAGCCATTTCTGAAATAATGTTTGCTTCAGATTAATGCTTAAATAAATATATAAATGAAGTAATGAAACATCTTAAAGGTTGAACATGTTGAGCTAACTCTCTACCTCAGGAATAGCTAGCAGGATATTTTGTAGGTACCACGATTAAAGGAAGGAATTCAATTCCCACTTGAAAGATAGAAGACCAAATCAATGAAGATTGGTTCAGCAGCAGAAGAATAGGAAGGCAGTTTCAACTCATCCACCATGCAAGAGGAGTGTTTCAGATATCTAGCTCAGGCGTCTTGATGGCGCACAAATCTAGGATGGTGGCGCTTTAAGACTGATAAATCGATTTGACTTAGTTCTTACATTTTTATCCACCTCTTTGCTTAGTTAGTTGAATGTAATAAAAACCTCCCATTTTATAAGAGAAGGCTAGTTAGTAGTTAGAATCAGTTTTCAATAAATAGCCCAT
Organism: Sequoiadendron giganteum; assembly: GCA_007115665.2. NCBI lineage: Eukaryota > Viridiplantae > Streptophyta > Pinopsida > Cupressales > Cupressaceae > Sequoiadendron > Sequoiadendron giganteum. The sequence goes on from CM021109.1 coordinate 161,134,095, forward strand.
TCTCATTCAGAGAATGGGCTGGAAGATTGCTATTGTAAACACATTTTCAATTTCAAAAATACAGTCAAGAGATTATGTGCTATGTATTGTTTACCTTGAATCAATAAAGTTTATGAAGTTTTTCGCCTAATCTATTGTCCATTTTTGGCATTACCTAAGGGGGCCCACTTAGGGAACTACCTATACTTTCATTCTGCAAGTTAGAATAGCTGAATTTCCTTTATAGAAGTTTGTGTGACTGTTCTTGCAACTGGTAGAAGCATAGAGCTATCAACTGTTCTTGCAGCCACTAGATGCATAATAGTTTTATCTTTTAGTTTTTATTTTTGAGCAAGTTTATCCAAGTAGATTTGATTCCAGTAACTCAAATTCCAGTTTAGGCATTATTAGGAAGTTATGCATGTCTGGGAAAGGTGATCAGTGCATATATTGTGCTGACCCATTTCAAGTTCATGTCCCTGGGTTGATAATTAAATGAGGTTCTTTAGCAGATTTTGACTGCTGGTTGTGATGTTCAATCCCTAAGTAGAGGAATTCATGTTCCTAGTTATTAAGTTGATTAAATAACACTACATTTTTGGCACCATTGTCGAGGATGGTGTCAAACTAAAGACCTATTGCAAGCATGCTAGTAGGTAGCTTGAAATTTTGTTCCTAGTGTTTAGATCAAAATTCACTATTCCAGCATTTTTTCCATAGTTAAGACTTACTTTTTACTGTATGCTTAGAAGAAAAGACCAATTTGGAAGATTCCTTCCTAAAAGTTTAGATATCCAAGAAATTGACCCAGAAATTGTCCTAGAAGAACCATATCTAGATGCTGGTCAGGACCTAGTCACCTCATATTCTTCTTCCTCAGAGATAAGTTTGAACTTGTTTGATGAGCCTAATAACCTTGATTTACTCACAGCACAATTGAATAACCTGCACACTTTCAATAACCAGGACCCCCATAATAACCCACTTGTGCTTGTCATCTACCAGTCAGGAGCTAATCCAAGACCAACACCAAGGATGGCAAGGCCTACTTTTCCATTCCCACTCCCTGAACTGCATGACAATAATAATCTCAAAAATATCCCTGCCTCAGTGCTTCCAAAATTCTATGGCCTTATTACAGAGGACCCTCATACTTTCTTGTTTGAGTTTGACATCCTATGTAGGAGTTATGATTATATTACTAAAGCACATAAGATGAAATTGTTTCCTTCTACTTTAAAGGAGTCAGCCCTAAGATGGTTCATGGGACTAGGAGGCAATGCTGCGACCACTTGGGATGAATTAAAGGAGCTGTTCTTAGGAAAGTATAAAGAATATTGTAGGGGGAATGATATGAGAGGAGATGACATCTTCAATATGTCACAAAAGGAGGATGAAATTTTGAAGATTATGTGTCCAGGTTCCTATTCAGTGTGCAAAAAAACACTCAGCACCAGCTAAATGAGGAGTCTAAAAAAATTCTCTTCCTACGAGGAGTCAATGATACTTGTATGGAAGCACTAGACCTCATGGCTGGAGGAGATATCACCCAAAGTAATTGGGATGACATTAAGAAGATCTGTCTCAATTACTGTAGGGTGAATGTGAAGAAAGGTAGGGGGTTCCGACCCTCTATTATAAAAGGAAGTGGCTTAGCTGTATCAAAAGGAGAACTCTCTAATCTTTTGTTCGACTTCAAGAAAGATATTATAAATGATGTAGCTACTCAACTAGACACCATGCAAGCTAGAAGGAAGAAAGAGGAGGCTGATGCTATGCTAACTGAATATTGCCCTCACTGCAGACAAAGGAAGAAGGATTGCAGATGCAAAGCAGTGGCCAATTTGGAGGTCCAGCATCTTCCTACCGAGTTCAAAACCATTGAAGGAGAGGAAGAAGTGTTCTTCATTGCTCAACGCAGGCCCTAAGCCCCAAGACAAGGTATGCCTTAGGACCCCTTGCAAAATTTTGGTTCATATAATAATCAGTGGCAGAACTAGTACCCTCCAAATTATGGCCCATATTCTCAACCTCAATGGAATAATCCTTGGCCAAATGATCAACAAAATCATTGGCAACCCCCACAAGGGAACTGACAGTCACCACAACAAAATCAGTGGCAAGCTCCAAAAGGGAATTGGTAGCAGTCTAACCAGTGGAGAGGAGGCCAACAATGATCAAATCCACCCACTGGTTTCCTGCAGCAACCCCAACAATAGTCAATTATGCCACCTCCTGTAGCCAATCAAAGTCAAAATCCAAAGCCAACCCAACTGCCTGCTCAAGCAACACCCAATCCAAATAATCAACCTCAGCAGCAGCAGCAACAACAAGTTTATTTTGTTGATCCCAATCATCAACCTGCCTATGCTCTCAACCTGAATAATATCAACTTACGTTCAGGAATGGTGTTGCCCACACCATCTCCTCCCAGAGCAAGAAGAAGATGCCAATGGCCTAGTCCAACCCAATGGGCCAATACAGACTCCATTATTACCTAAGGTATCTAATAAACTGTCACCTCCTTTCCTACAAAGGTTGGAAGGTGAGATTGTGAAAAAGCAGGAAGAGCCCACCTTTGACATTCTTGACCAACTAAAGCACATATGTGTAAAAATTCATTTGTTCCAAGCAATTAAGGAAGTACCAATCTATAACAAGGCCATCAAAGAAGCATGTCTAAAGAAGCCGGGTAGGAAGAAGAAAGACCCTCAGACTGTTCATGTCTTAAGCCAACTCTCTGATTTGATGCTAGGGAAGTTTACCATCTCAAAATATTCAGATCCTGGCAGCTCTATTGTTGAAATTAATATTAATGGGGTTCAAATTAAAAATGTTTTAGTAGATCTTAGAGCTGCTATCAATGTCACGACCAAAGACCTTGTACTAAAGCTAAGTATTTATGACCTAAGACCTACACCTACAGTCTTGCAACTTATTGATAGTTCAACTGTCAAACCTGATGGAGTAGTGGAAGACTTAGTTGTCACCCTAGATTCATGGGAATATCTTGTTGATTTTATGATTTTGTCTCCAAAAGCATCACCAGGAGGTTATCTTGTAATTCTAGGAAGGTCGTGGTTGGCCATTGTAGATGCTTATATTGGACATAGGACCGGTAACATGACAATCTCTGATGGATATAACACAAAAAATTACCCTCTATTCTCCAGCCCAACCCCAACTTGAGTCTGGGTAGGCTGTTTGACCAGATTTGGGAGAAGAAGAGGAAGTGAATTCGGTGGTTAGTCTCATGATGATTATCAAAGAGCCTTTCATTGCACAACAGGAGGAGGAAGAGATATTATACAATGTCCTACTGAATAATTATGGTATTAAACAGCCTCACTATGAAAAAAGTCCATGCACCTTGCAGACCATTCTTCCTCTGCCCACATCAACTCATTATCCTACAGCAAGTGACTGTTTGCACACATTATTGCCCCAAGAAGTAAACATGCATTTTCTATCTGATATATCCATGCTTGAATTGACTTCCCAAGTGGAAGTAGCTGTAGGAAAAACTTTGAATATCAATATTAAAATTACCAGCAAGCAGCAAGAGTCAATGGTTAAAATGCTTACTACCCATAAACCAACTTTTTCCTAGGATTATAGTGACATGAAAGGACTTGATCCAAAGCTATGTACACACTGAATTTTCATCAATAGTGAGTTCAAACCTGTTGGGCAGCTCCAAAGGAGAATCAATCCAGCTTTGAGAGAAATTGTTAAAGAAGAAATACAGAAGATGTTGAATGTTGGTTTTATCTACCCAATCTCAGATAGCCAGTGGGTTTCTCCACTAGTTATTATTCCAAAAAAAGAAGGGAAATAGAGAGTGTGTGTAGATTATAGGGAGCTCAACTCTGCAACAAAGAAAGATTACTTTCATCTTCCCTTCATTGATCAAGTGCTAGATAATTTATTAGGGAAGAAGTATTTCTCTTTCCTTGATGGGTTTAGTGGATACAATCAAATAAAGATTGCTCCTGAGGATCAATAAAAGACTACTTTCACATGCCCATGGGGAACGTTTTCTTACTCTGTTTTGCCTTTCGACCTCTGCAATGCACCTACAACTTTCCAAAGAGCAATAATAAGTATTTTCTCAGACATATCATATGATTGCATGGAGATATACATGGATGACTTTACTGTTTATGGTGCAACATTTGAGGAAGCTCAAGCTAACTTGAAAAAGATACTACAGAGATGTGAAGATCATAACCTATCACTAAATAGTCAAAAGTGCTTCATGATGATGCAAGAGGGAATAGTGCTTGGTCATTATATTTCTGTTGTAGGAATACAAGTTGATCCTTCTAAGATTGAAGTCATCTCTAATCTGCCCTTTCCCTCGAAGCAAAAGGAACTAAGAAGCTTTCTAGGACATGTTGGATATTATAGAAGATTCATCAAAGACTTCAACCAAACAACAAGCCCTTTATATAGTTTGCTGAGGAAATATGCAGAGTTTGCTTGGATAGCAAAATGTAAAAAAACATTCCTTGATCTGAAACTTTCCCTTACACAAGCACCTGTGTTGAAAGGACCTGATTGGTCACTTCCATTCCATATTCATACAGATGCATCAGAATATGTTATTGGTGATGTCTTAGGACAAAAGGGTGGTTCAACTGAACATGCACTATATTACATCAGCAAACACTTACAGGGAGTCGAGCTCAACTACACTGTTACAGAAAAAGAAATGTTAGCAATAATTTATACCCTCAACAAATTCAGGCACTATATAATAGGCTATTAGATATTTATCCACACCAATCATGCAGCAATCAGGTATCTTATGAACAAGAGCTCAATAACAAGAAGATTAGAAAGATGGTTGTTGCTCATGCAAGAATTTGACATTACAATTATGGACAAGCCAGGTAAAGCCAATGTGGTTGTTGATTTCCTGTCTAGAATTCAAAGGCAAGATAACTCTGCACTTATTGAAGATTCATTTCTTGATGAGAATTTGTTTGCAATTAAGGTCATTCACCCATGGTATGCAGATATAGAAAATTATCTGGCTGCAGGAAGAACTCCTCCTCAATTCTCCCCTAAAGAAAAGCGATTATTGGTAGAGAAAAGTTTTAACTTTTCTTGGATTGTAGATTGCATGTTTTATACAGGGCCAGATCAGGTTGTGAGGAGATGTGTACATGAGGAAGATACTCATGATATACTGCATGCAAGCCATGATGAACCATGTGGGGGACATTTTTCTGCAAAAAAGACAGCAATGAAAATCTTAAATATTGGCTACTATTGGCCAACTCTGCATAGAGATGCAGCCAAATACACCAGAAGATGTGACAGATGCCAGAGGATGTGAAGACCAACCAGATCAGACGAGATGCCTATATTTCCACAAGTGATTGTTACACCCTTTGACAAATGGGGACTGGATTTTGTAGGGCCAATTGATCTGCCTTCAAATGGTAAGTCTTATATCCTTGTATGCATAGATTATGTAACAAAGTGGGTAGAAGCTAGACCTATGAAACATGCTAGGGATAATAAGGTGGCAGAATTCCTCTATGAGGAGATCTTCACCAGGTTTGGTGTTCCTAGGGAAATAGTCACTGATCAAGGAGCACAGTTTACCTTCACTCTGATTATAGCCTTAGTCAATGAATATAATATAAGGCAGAGAAAATCAACTCCTTATCATCCACAAGCTAATGGCCAAATGGAGATCACCAACAAAGATATTGAGGCAATTCTGACTAAGACTGTAGATTTGCATAGAAAATATTGGGCTACAAGGTTACCAGAGGCTATATGGGCCTACCACACTACATGGAAGACTACTACAGGATATACCACCTTTGAAATGGTGTATGGAAAAAGAGTTATGATGCCAATAGAATTTGAGCATAAAACCCCGAGGACAACAATGGAAATGAATATGGACCTAACAACTGCACAAAAAGAACGAGTCATGCAGCTCAATGCCTTAGATGAACTCCGAAAGGATGCCCTACAACACACTGAGGTAATACAAAACCAATGAATAAAGTGGCATGATAAGTACATTAAAGAGAAGAAATTCAAAGCAGGAGATTGGGCTTTGCTCAATGACTCGAGATATAAAGATACTCAAGGAAAATTGCAAACTAGATGGTTGGGTCCATATGAAGTAGAAGAAGTATTCACAAATGGTGTTGTACAATTAAAAACCATTGATGAGGCCCGTTTCAAGCTGTTAATCAATGGGCATCGCCTAAAACTTTACTATAAGCCCATTGACAGGGAAGAATTTTTAAAGCAGTTCGAATTTGTGCAGGAAACCATTGATCCTACAGCCAAAGGAATTGAGTCATAACTCAATTCCCTAGGCCTTGCATAAAAGTGCATAAAACTGTCATAATAAAGGGGTCACTCACTCCATCTGAAATCCATACACTCACACTCTTTTTGCCACCTCACCCACCTACCATTCTCCATACCATCCATGTTTCTACGAATCACATTTTCCAATGAAGAAGTGAAGTCACATCAGGTAATTACGGTGGTTCCATCCAAGTGAGCTCCACTTCACTTTAAGATTACTTAGTTGTTTCATTTATTACATTTATTATGGTGTTAATTATTGCAAATTACATTCCTAGATGGTTGTTGATCCTTCGTCCTTTCCACACGATTGAGCATGTTTTTCTATTTTTCAAACTTTGTGCCATGTAATTTTTGCCGCCGCCTTAAGGCCTTGTCACAACCATTGTCACTGTCATTTCGGCATGAGCACCAGATTTTTGAAATCCACAATTAAAAGAACTGAACACCATTTCCTCCTGCAATTATGAACCTAAATGTATTTCGCTCAACTATGATTACTTACTCCTTCAAAAAGATTGAATGTTGAATCTCTTTTCCTATATTTTTTGTATCTTTTGAAGAGTGGTTCAAAAGTTTCGGTTGAGGGGACACAAAGTGCTATAGAATTGGGGTTGTAGGAAGTTCATTGGTTGTGCAAGTTTGGAAAAGCCAGTGGATCATAAACTAAAGAGATGGGAGATTAGCTGATTCGACATGAGCCTACAGATCATAACATCCTCCTGCAGAATGTGTTGCATGTACCGCCATTCAAATAATATGGGTGGCTTAATTACTTTCTGAAACTTGAAAAATTTGATGAAGGCATTGTTGAGGAATTTACAAGGACATTTCAAGAAGGGGAAGCAAAAGTTAGAGGTATAATGGTGAATGCATCAATTGACAGAATTGCAGAGATAATGCGATTACCTCAAGTCGGAGAGTCATTTCCTAGAGGAAGGGATTCAAAGAGCACCAGGGCAGAGTTTACTCGGCCAAATGACCCTCCTCTACGAGTAGATAAGCAAGGTGCACAAAGGATGAGTCTGTCGCAGGACTGAGTGTCATGGGCGGGATATATAATCAAATACATAACCCGTGAAGGTAGGTTTTCAATCCTGCATTCTCATCACTTCAAACTTTTGTCTCATTTACGCCATGGATTGTCGATGAATATTCCCAACTTCCTTTACAATTTGCTATCAAATAGTGTTGCTGAATTTAAAAAGGGTAGGGTTAACTCTGTATCCCACCACTGCCTTATTAAATTACTTGTTGAAAAATCTGTCCAAGATGCATTAGGAATGACCTGGGAGGAATTCATTGTCAATTTCAACCGTAAAATTCAAAATATTGGACCTAGAGGGGAACCTCTGCTCCCATGTCCCCTACTCAGGAATCATCTGATTCACGAGATGACATTCCTCTTTCTGAAAAAAATTCCAAGCAACCAGCACAAACTCCTATTAAAAGTCCTGAGCCTTCTTCCAGTGATAGGAAAGGGAAATCACCCATTGTGGCAACCCCTACACTTGTAAAAATAAAACGAAAGGAACACTTCTCTATTCCTGTGGAAAAAGCCTTAAAGAAGCATAAGACAATTCCTACTCCCATAAGAAGGAGTTCTAGACTCCAGAACCAGGCAGCCCGTCAATCACTTGATGCTACTCCAGCCACACCACCAACCTTAGAACCTTCCAATCTTGTACTAGAAATGGAGGAACCTGTTATTGAGGAGACTGTAAGTACACCTAAAGGAGCTGGCCTGGATGAATTGGCTACCATTGTAGAGTAGATGCAGGGAAGTATGGCAAAACAACTATAGGAAGAAGAAGGATTTGTTGAGAAGGAAGAGGAAACAGTTGTGATTCCACCAGAGGAAGAAGAGGGTGAAAACATTGGCATGACCGATGAGATTCCTACTGCTCAGGAAGGTAATTTAGGATAGGAAAACTTTGAACAATCAAATAGTACAGAGGTAATTGGAGAAGAAGAACAAGGAAAAATGGATGTAACTGAAGAAATACAGGGGCCACCTATAGTAAGTTATAGTCATAGACCTCCCCTCCATGTCACAAAATTTGTTGTAGGAATGACATGTTTTGAAGAACTTTAGCATTAGCAGACTACTTCTACACTCGAAATTGAGAGATTACAAAGGATAATCTAGAACAAGAATCTGGAAATCGCTAACTTAACTGACTCTCTCAACCAGGTGGTAGATCTTGTTTCATGACTGATGCAATGTCGAGCACCTTCACCTATCTATGCAATGTATCTCAAGGAGTTGTACTTGAACTTCCAACTGATTAGAATTTGGAAAGGTAAAAATCCTTCATTAGATACTTGGAAGAATTTTATGAGGCATATAGAGATTCACCTCTGCACATCAGGAACCTCCTATGTGAATTTTATCTACATAATTTGGTTGTACCTCAGGATAAGGATTGGAACCCCTTATGTTATGTTGGGGACATTCATATTAGCGCTTTGATCTCCTAGATCACCAATGAGATAAGTAGGGGGGAGCAATTTGATAGTCATCAGCATGATGAAGTCCATATGCCATTATCTGTGAGGAATGAATCAAAGAATGGAATGGGTATCTACTTTGATTGAAAAAAGTTATGGAGAGATGAAAGAATCAAGCCACTAATTGAGCCTTTGAGATAGGAGATATTTTCTCAGTATTCCCAGATAATAAACAGTGATCTTAGTGATGCAAACCTGCACATTCAAACAAGATGGGAGCATCTTCCATTTCAATTAAAAAGAGCAGAACCACACACTCCCAATACCTTGTATGCAACAACCAAAAGGGCAGAAAGATACATGAGGAATGCCAGGACAAAAAGGGAGAATTGGTTGCCCTTGGTTATGCAACCGCCTATTCTCCTATATGGCCATTACTGTATATACAGGGGGACAACAACATATATAATAGGAGTTCTGAAGATAACAGATGGAAAAGGCTGGAGGCAATGCGAGCTCACTTCTGGAGCTTCCAACATGAAGAATGTGGACAGCAGCAAAATGCTAATTTAAGAGAATTTTCCAAGAGAAGAAATGCTAGATTTGTTGAAGGGACCAGCAAATAGTTGGTTGAGGGGAATGATGAGCCAAGTTTTTGGCACATCTAGATCATACTTTTACAAACACTTTTATGCTTTTTCATTATGCTGAAACAAACATTTAGTACTAATTATGGGATAAGACATGAACTTTTTGTGCTTAATATAATAAGTATATTATGCTAATTCTTCCATGGTTGTTACTTTTAAAATATTTTATTAGTTTAATGAATGCCTTATAAACTTTGTGTGATGACAAACCTTTCCTGCAACCATGTCTGGAATAATGTTTTCTTTAGATAAAAGCTTAAATAAATATATAAATGAAGTAATGAAATGTCTTAAAGGTCAAATGTGTTGAGATAACTCTCTACCTCAGGAATAGCTGGCAGGATATTTTGTAGGTACCACGATTGAAGGAAGGAATTCAATTCCCACTTGAAGGATAGAAGACCAAATCAATGGAGACTGGTTCAACAGCAGAAGAATAGGAAGGCAGTTTCAACTCATCCGCCATGCAAGAGGAGTGTTTCAGATATCTAGCTCAAGCATCTTGATGGCGCACAAATCTAGGATGGTGGCACTTTAAGACTGATAAACCGATTTGACTTAATTCTTACATTTTTATCCACCTCTTTGCTTAGTTAGTTGAATGTAATAAAAACCTCCCATTTTATAAGGGAAGGTTAGTTAGTAGTTAGAATCGGTTTTCAATAAATAGCCCATTCTCATTCAAAGAATGGGCTGGAAGATTTCTATTGTAAACACATTTTCAGCTTCAAAAATACAGTCAAGAGATTATGTGCTATGTATTGTTTACCTTGAATCAATAAAGTTTATGAAGTTTTTCACATAATCTATTGTCCACTTTTGGTATTACCTAAGGGGGCCCACTTAGGGAACTACCTATACTTTCATTCTGCAAGTTAGAATAGCTGCATTTCCTTTATAGAATTTTATGTGACTGTTCCTGCAGCTAGCAGAAACATAGAGTTGTCAACTGTTCCCGTAGCCACTAGATGCAGAATAGTTTTATCTTTTAGTTTTTATTTCTTAGCAAGTTTATCCAAGTAGATTTGATTTCAGTAACTCAAATTCTAGTTTAGGCATTATTAGGAAGTTATGCATGTCTGGGAAAGGTGATTAGTGCATATATTGTGCTGACCCATTTCAAGTTCACGTCCCTGGGTTGATAATTAAATGAGGTTCTTTAGCAGATTCTGACTGCTGGTTGTGATGTTCAATCCCCGAGTAGAGGAATTCATGTTCCTAGTTATTAAGTTGATTAAAGAACACTACAGTGGTACTGGTTCTATTGGACCTACACATTCTGGCAGTAGCAGATCGTAGATGCTATTGAGATTTTCCTTTTTGAGACATGATATATATTACGATGTACCTCATTTTTGATGATGTATCTTTATTTTCAGACTTCATTGTATACTTGACACTGATGATATATATATATATATATATATATATATATATATATATATATATATATGAGATGCAGTTGATGTGATTTTATAATGGTTTATGATTTCTATGTGATGTTCTATATGAATGATTTTATTTTAAATATGATGATGTAATAATAAATTGTTTTATTGTATGTAATGATTCTATGATAAATGTATTTGTAGAATATATGATATATGGATGTATGATGTGATGTATGAATTTCTAAATGATAATCTATATGAATGCTTAAATGTGATAAAAATGTATGGATGGATGGATAAATGTTGTTTATTTTATGTAATGATAATGGATGGATGTAATGATAATAATGACATGACTTGCATTTATTTTAAACGTGATAAAATGTATGGATGGTAAGTGATGTATGCATATGATGTTGATGGATGATAATGTAATGAATGTTTTTATGGTAAAATGACCATGATGTACTTATGGTGCAATTTAATTCATAATTTATTTGATGTATGATGAAATGCATGAATGATGAAATGATGAAACTTAATGATGAGATGACGACTCCTACATGTTGTTTGATGATTTTTTATTTATGTCAAGTATACTCAGTCCTATTTGTAGATAAGATAATCATTGATTGGAACCCTTTATGCAACAAATACTCTACAGATAAATGAATTTATGATGAATGCAATTTAATTATATCATGCAACTATATGCAAAACTATTGTCATTTTAACAGTACCTTTGTGCTTTTTGTCATCATAGAGCTTTATTGGATGTTGAAAGTGAGTACAAGCGTCAAAGGTATGTGTTAGACCAATGATGACCTAAGTACTTATTTAATGATTTTTGATATTATAATTGAACACAAGCATCTAAGTATAATTTAACCGAGATGACTTGAGCATTCATTGCGTAAACAAGCAGTGGTTAATCATTTCAATGTGTGAATTCTGAATGTCATCAATGATACATTTGCATAGCACATCCCTCAAAAATTCATACATGTAAATGATTAATCTTACAGACAACAAATAATAAAAACATCATTCTTCTTCCTTGTTTCTCTAGTTCAATACATCATTGAGTTACTCCAAAGAAATGATAATAAAAAATACAATGTATCCATTTTTTACTTAGAGTGTTTCAATCATTATTCAGATTTTAGATCATCCATCTTGATTTTGTGATATTTTTGGATTTTCGAGATTTTGACCAAAGACCTAACCTACTAACTTATCCTAGGGGTCTTGGGGGCTGATCAAAGATTAGCCTTGCCTACGTTACATACGTAGAGACCACGTAGTTCAACTAACACAGACCTATGTTTTTGGATTTTGCTTTTTCAGATTTTACTTTTTGACATGTTTTTGGATTTTTGATATGATATGGATGGTTGATGCCTCTCTGACGATGATTGATGTTGCGCTTTGATTATTGTTTTAGTTGTTCCTACCATACTGTTATTTTCCCTTTGGTGAAATTGATGTTCTTGTTGCCCCTAGTGATATCTAGATGTTGCCCCCAAGCTTTGGAGTGAGATTTGACTATTTGAGAATGATTTTGATATGGATGCAAAGATGGCAAGACTACTGACATGATATGAAATGGTACAGATTGCCAGACTAATGATCCTGATATGTATCAAAATAGATGAGAAAGTTGATCTTAGAATCACATACGACGCCTGTTTCCAAGTTTTCACCATATGTTTTGATTGCACTCTTTGTTTTGTATATTTTCTTCTTTTTTCTCTTTTTCTTTCTTTTTGTATTTTTTTATTTTTTATTTTTGTGTTGCCAAGATGCCTGTTTGCCAAGTTTTCATCAAGGAAACCATTTTCAGAAGTTTGACCCATGCACTAGGAGATTCAAGCATAGAATTTTTTGAGATGGATATTGTTGATAGGTTCATCAAACAAATCCCCTTCTAACGTTGATAGTTGATATGCCCCTAATCCATATACTGATATGATAACAAAAGGACCAAGCCAGTTAGGCTCAAATTTCCCTTTCTTCTCCCTATCCTACTGATTCCTAGGGTTTTCCTTTAGTACCAAATCACCAACCTGAAAGACCCTCGGTTTTACCCCATGGTTGTAACTTCTTAACATCCTCTGTTGATAAGCCGTTAGATGATTAACAACTTGTTGATGACGTTCATCCAACAATTCTAGTTCCTCCAATCTAGATACCATATAGTCTTCATTTGAAATGATTCCTTTGAGTGATAGATGAAGGGATGGAATCTCAACTTCAATGGGCAATATGGCTTCTGACCCATATACCAGGGCATATGGCGTAGCTCCTGTTGGTGTTCTAATACTTGTTTTGTAGGCCCATAGTGCAGGATTGAGTTGGACATGCCAATCACATCCAACATTGTTAACCGTCTTTTTGAGAATTTTGAGTATTGTTTTGTTTGAGGCCTCTGCTTGGCCATTCCCTTGAGGATAGTACGGTGTTGAAAAATGATGTTGGATATGAAACTTTTCACATAGCTCCTAGACATCTTGATTCTTGAAAGGTCGTCCATTATCAGTGATAATGGATTGAGGGATTCCATACCGACATATTATGTAATTCAAAATGAAAGAGGAGATCTGCTTCCCAGTGATGGTTGTAAGAGGCACTGCTTCAATCCATTTTGTGAAATATTCTATAGCTGTTATAATGAACTTGTGTCCATTGGATGAAGATGGATTTATTTTTCCTACCAAATCTAGGCCCCATTGAAAAAAAGGCCATGTTGATGTGAAGGGATGCAGTTCTTGTGCTGGTGCATGAATCAGATTGCTATGAATCTGACACTTTTGACATTTTTTGACAAACTGATAGGATTCTTTCTCCATGCATGGCCAAACAAAGGAGTTTCTTGGCTAGAGTTAGCCCACTTGAGTGAGTGCCACAAATACCCTCGTGAACCTTGCGTAGGGTCGTTTCAGATTCGTCGTGTTCTAGACATCGGAGTAAGGTACCATCAAGACCTCAATGATAAAGTATGTCGGCGATTAAAGTATGTCATGCAGATTGGCTGATGAAGTTTCGTTTTTGGTTCCTAGAAAGATCAGGAGGAAGGATATCATCTTTCAGGTAAGCATAGATCTTTTCATAGATGGAGGTTTCAATGGTTTCTAGATGGCAGATGGTAGCGGATTCTGGATTATTATGGGAAGGACATGATACTTGTTTTACCATAAACTCATAACAAACACGCTTCTCAGGAAATTGTAGTAATGAAGCAATTGTAGCCATAGCATCCGCAACTTTGTTCTCTGCCCTTGGAATTTGATCAAACTTGATACTGACAAAGAAGTGTTTCAGATCATCTATTTGTTGCTTGTAGGGCATCAAATTTTCATATTTTTTTTGATACTTTTCATTTACTTGATAAATGATTAGTTGAGAGTCCCCATATACCTGTAAGTCCGTGATCTTCCATTGAATTGCTATTTTGATCCCAATTATCAATGCTTCATATTCTGCCACATTATTTGTACAGTGAAACATCAACCTATATGATTTTGGAATGGTATGTCCTTGTGGAGAGATGAACAAAATCTCTGCTCCTGATCCTCGCTATGTGTATGATCCATCAAAATATAATACCCATTATTGGGGCATCACTGTCAGAATGTCTGTATCTGGAAACTCCATTGTCATTGGTCCATCATCTGGTAAGGGAGCCTTAGCTAATTGTTCAATGATTTCCTAACCCTTAATCTCCTTTCTCTCTACATATTGAATGTCAAATTCACTTAATAACATGACCCACTTTGCTAGTCTACCTGTTAAGGCAGCTTTACTGATTAGATATTTTAAAGGATCGATCTTTGCTATTAGCTTGATTGTATGAGTTAGCATATAGTGTCTCAGCTGTTGACACCACCGTTAGGCAAGATTTATCTATGAAAGTGTAATTGATTTCATACCCATTTAATGTCCAGCTGATATAGTAGAGGACATGTTCTTTTCCTTCATAATCCTCTTGTGCTAATAGTGCCCCCAAAGAGATATCTATTGTAGCAATGTACAATATCAAAGGTCTTCGTTCCATTGGTGGCATGAGAATGGGTGGTGACATTAGATACTATTTTATTTGATTGAAAGTTGTTTCACACCCATTATCCTATTTGAAAACCACATTCTTATGCAATAGATGATTAAAAGGATGACTTTTGTCTGCCAGTTGGGAGATAAATCTCCTAATCGATTGGAGCCTTCCCTATAGTGATCTGAGTTGACTTATATTCTTAGGAGGTGGCATCTCCATTATCGCTTTGACTTTCATTGGATCCACTTCAATGCCTTTTTTTGAGATAATGTACCCTAATAGTTTTGCTGATGTGACCTCGAAGACACACTTCTTGGGGTTTAACCTAACATTGAATTTCTCCATCTGTGTGAAGATTTTGTCTAGGATATGCAGATGTCCTTCCCTAGTACTAGATTTTTCCAAGATGCCATCCACGTAATCCTCCATGAAGGTGTGCATCATATCATGGAAGATTGTCGTCATTTCTCTTTGATAAGTGGCTCCTACGTTTTTTAGACCAAATGGCATGACGTTCCAGCAGAAGGTTCCCCATGGACATGTCAAAGACATCTTTTCCTGATCTTTCGAAGCTATTTTTATTTGATTGTATCTAGAGAAACCATCCATGATTGACAACATGGCATGCCCTGCCGTCAACTCCACGATGATGTCTATATTTGGTAGTGGAAAATCATCCTTAGGGCATGCTTTATTTAGGTCCCTGAAATCTGTACATATCCTGATGCTATTGTCCGACTTTGAAATAGGTACAATGTTTGATATCCACTCGATGTAGTCTATAGACCTTATGAATCCACCATCCAATAATTTCTTTAGCTCTGTCTTTACCATCAATGCGATATGGGGATGCATTTTTCTCAATTTTTGCTTGATAGGATTGATTCCTGCGGGCAAAGACAAGTGATGCATGAGTAGATTTGGGTCTAAGCCTGGCATATCAAAATATGACCAAGCAAAGTTGATGCCTCTTTCTTTAAAGAATTTTATGAATTCCGGTCTCTCTTGATCTGTCATGGATTCCGCCAGATGTAGGATTTTTGTCTTTTCTTTAGTGTTGATGTTCACAGACTGTGTTGGTTCTACCAAGACTAATGATCACTCATGGTAATGTTTTGGAAGAGTGTCAAATCTTCCATCCTTTAGTGCCTCATAAAGGTTTTCACCGTTAGATGTGTTCTTTATTTTGTCTTTTTCCAAATCTAATGCTGCCATAGAATGGTTTTCATCATTACATCTATTTTCCATGTTTTCATTTTTGCAACTGAAAGATTTGACACCCTCCTGCCGAGTCATGTTGTTATGAGTATTACAGATAGAACTTGTACCAGGTTCGCTATGACATAGGAAATTTATGATGGCATCATCGTCTGTAAATATTGGTATAGTCAAAGGTTCGACAGGTTCACAGTCAATGAGTTCAGGATGGATTAATGGAATGAGGTCATCGGATTCATTTGGGTTGATGGATGTAAGGGTTTGGACGGTCATTTCATCATAGTTGTTTATGGTAACATCGAGGTCAATGATGGTACTTTCTTCAAGATTGTCTAGCTCACTTGAGGTATGTTCATCCCCACTTGAATCATCGATATTTAGTGATGCTGCCAGGATTGGTCTAGACCCAAAGCCTTGGCCCTCCTCGCGCGTAGGTGTATATTGTTGGATGAAATCAATATGAATATCTACGAAAGATACATCAGAACATGAATCCCATTCATATTCATTTGAATCTATCTCAGAGCTATAACTAAGTTGAAGAATTCTTTCGACAACCTTCTTTTCCAGTTCCTGTTTTTCCTCATTAGAGTATCCTAGTCCCGACTTCTCTTTTGAATGGAGAGTGAGGGGTGTAATAGGATCAATGATTCCATCCTTTCTTAATCCAACAGGTCCTTGTCCTTCATACCCCATTTTTCTAAAATAGCTTTTCCTTTTCCATATTTATCAGTATTAATATTGACATTTTTGATACTGATATCTGATGTAGAGGGTTCCTCATCTTTGTATAGCCAATCCAAGATTGCTTTGCTATCTGATTCATCCTCTATTGTACCTTTTTTGACAAACCTTTCATCCAGAGCTGTGACTGGTAATGATGTTTGAGATTTGATCATAGATGGTTGACCATATATCCTAGGAGATGGCATTAACTGTGATAGGTTAAGCAATTGCTCCATAGAATATGTTCCCATTCCCTTGTCCATCAGTTGAACTTGCTCTTGGAACTTTTGTGATAAAGAAGTTTGTTGATCCGGATTATCTGTTGATTGAGTTTCAACAGGACTTGTTTCTTTTTCTTTACCCTTCTTCTCTACCCACTTGGTAGTGATACTTGGACGTTTTTCCTCGTTGGATGATTTTGAGCTTGATGCTTCCCTATTGTGTGGCACAAAGGTATCTTGAGAGATCCTAAGGGTGTCATAATGTTGAGGGTGATTATAATCAACAGATATAGTCACCTCTTGTCCATTTATTGGGAACTTTAAACATTGATGATATGTTGAAGGGACGGCCTGCATTTCATGGATCCATGGTCGTCCTAAGAGAATGTTGTATGTTAACTCTTTTTCCAACACTTGACATGCTATATGTTTCATCATTGGCCCCACTTGAATGGGTAGCACAATCAAGCCTTTAGACGATCTTTCTTCCTCATCATATGCTTTAATAGTCATTTTTCTTCGGGCATCAATAGCATCATCTGAATACCCTAGTGCACGGATTAACTTGAGAGTGCAAATTTTTAGACCAGCTCCCCCATCTATTAAGACTCTCTTGACACGATGATTGTGGATTAAGACTTCAATATGGAGTGCAGTATTATGAGGATGGTTTAGTGAGATATCATCCTGTTCAAAGAATGATAGACAATGTGGGGTAGTCAAATGTCCCACCATAGCTTGGAACTGACAAACATCTAGATTATTTGGTACTGTAGTGGCTACTAATGCTTGTTCTAGAACCTCCTTATGTGATGGTGATATTTTAAGGAGTTCTAGTATCGATATCTGTGCAGGAATGTTTTGTAGTTGATCGACAATGTTATCATGAGATGGAGGTGGAACTGCATGTGTAAATCCAACTCCCTTTAACACTACCTTGGATTTCCCCCTAGTCATTACATTTGTTGGTTGATGTTCTTGACGGTCTCTGATTTTTAAGACATTGATTTGATTATCAAAGTTTTGTATGCTTGGGAGCAAGTCCAAAGGGGTAGTGCTGTTGATTTTGGGTTCGTCAATGTTGTGACTAACTGCATGATCACTCTCTATTCCAGATAGACAAAGGATTGTTGTGTCAAAGACATGGTTGATGTTCTTCCCTTTGTTGTTTGAAGATGATGATGCTCCTTTGTTATAGTTTGGCAAAGGGTCCTTGAAGGCCGAATGATCATTATTGTTTTGGGGTATTTCCACATATGCTTTATTGTTGTCGATCAAATCTTGTATTGCGTGCTTCAACTCCATACAATCGTTGGTTTTGTGGCCTTTGTTATTATGGAAGTTGCAGTAATTTACATCATTCCACCATGGTGGTTTGACCTTTGGATCCCAAAATCGGGCTTCCCATGCCATGATAAGGCCACTAGTGACTAATTCTTTCATTGTTGATTCTATCATTTGGCCTAAAGGTGTGAACCTACGCCGATTTTATGGTTTCTGATATGACTGCGTTTTTACGATCTCATTGCTTTGTATGACATTTGACTTGACATTTCATCATTGTTTTGATTCTTTGATGTAGATGCTGTCAAGTTAAAAACCGGTTTGACATTTTGGGAATCACTTGTTGTTTCATTGGTAGTTGTGTTTCAATTCTTTTGCCAAAATTTTGGCTTATCACTGCTTGAGTATTGACTAGAGGAGTTATTTGTGTTATTCATTTTATCGTTGAAATGTTTGATAACTCCTCTTTTGACTAATGCTTCCTCAATTTTAAGACCATTTTCTATTACTTTTTTGAATGTGGGAGGACATTGCAATTCAAGTCTATAACTCATTTCCTCTGTCAAGTTGTCAATGAACAACTCCATCTTTTCTTCCTCAGGAATGGATCGAGGATATCTAGCGAACAATTGTCGCCATCTTTGTAGAAAAGACAAGAACGTTTCCCCTTTGTTTTGCTTTAGGTTATAAAGATCCTTTATTGTAACATCGTGTTGGATGTTAAAGGAATATTGGGAAATGAACCTGTTGACAAGTTCCTCAAAAGTTCTGATACCTGGTTGTAGTTTTGAAAACCACTCCATACATGATCCTCCCAAGCTCCTTGCGAATAATCTCATTAAGTAAGTTTCCTCTTGGGAAAAATTGAGACTCATTGTTTTGAATTCCCTAATATGATCTATTGGATCCATTCTTCCATTGTACTTGTCGTACTTTGGGATCTCATAGTGTCTAGAAAAAGGTATCAAATCGACTGTTGCATCGAAAGGATAAGGAAAAATGTCATGTATCGCATATCTTTTGGTACTCCCTTTCATCATATCCTATATCTGCTTTTGTAACATTTGCATTTGAGATGTCAAAGCAGCAACTGGATCTATTGTTTGTGTAGGTTGCAATATTTTAGTCACTTGTTCCAAGTGCTTCCTTCAAACGATTTACGTCAAAGTCCTTGGGAAGTTTAGCACCCGATTCAACCAACATCAAAAGATACTTCTCCATATCTTGTTCTAAAATCTTTTCCATAAATTTATGGAACTTGGGATCTTTTTGAGCTGTTTGAATATCCTCTGGAGTTATTTCGTTCTTATCATTTTGGTTCAGATTGTTCCAAGGATTTTCTTCTGCCATTGTTTGGGATGTTTCAAGTTCTTGCTCTAAGAGTCTCTGCTTTTGGGACCTAGTGAAGATTGGCATACAAATTTTTACCCTTTCTTCCGAAATGTTGATCTTCTATGCTGGGAAAATGTCAAATGAACTTTTAACAAAGTCGAATAAGATGATTGATCTTATTGATGAGACTATGTTAAAAATTTGATTACTATACTTGGTTTCCTGATAAAGGATGATAGTATCCTGATGATGAAACTTAAGTATATTAATCGATTGTATATTTGATTTTGACACTTTTGATTTGCAAGATCTTGTTTCAGTTGATAAGATTGGAAATTTGTATAAACCTATCTATTTTCGGTCTTTAGACAATGATTCTAATAAAAAGAAACTTGGTTCTGATGAAAACTGTGGATAAAATGATAGACTGACTGATTGATAGGATTTTTGAACTCTCTGTTTTGAAAGCGCTAAAACAAAGGACAGAGACGCTATTTCACAGAAGCGCTAGAACAGAGTTCTGAAGCGCTGAAACAAGTGACAGAAGCGCTAAAACAGTGCTCGAAAGCATTGTAGAAATTGATGGAAGTGCTATTTTGATAGAAGGGCTGAAACAGAGCCTAAAAGCGCTGAAACAGATGATGAAAGAACTGTTTAACGAAAGCGCTAAAATAAAGACTGGAAGAGCTAAAACAGTGCCCAAAAGCGCTATTTCACAGAAGAGCTAAAACAGTGCCCAAAAGCGCTATTTCACAGAAGCGCTAAAACAATGACTCGAAGCACTGAAATAGGTTTTCTAGAGCGCTAAACATAGGACTTTTATGACTCTCTATTGTAAAATCTAATCTGGCCTTGTGGCATACTATATCATGGATTGTGGAAGATAAGAATGATGTATGCGCTGACTACGATTGTGATACTGAGTGAGAGACTTATTTGGAAGAAGACTCATGAATAGAGTGGTTCTACTGTGTAGTCTAAAGTGTGACCCCTAGCAAAATTGTGATTTATGTGGATGAATGTTCTATGTTGTAAAAAGAGTTTCCGATTTTGATATAGAAAATGCCCTCTTCTTAATTTATTTCGATAATCGAAAGGCTTCTTGGGTTTTGTGATTTTGATTTTTCTCTTCACAAATGTGGTGGAATTCCACTTTCGAAGCATGGATTTTCTGATCTAACTTGAATTTGTTGTTTTCAGGATGATCTTTAATATGATTTTAATGAATTTGTGAAAACATAGCAATCAATTGTGAATAATTTTTTTAACTGAATAGATCGTGTATGTTCAAGAGCCATGAATGGTCCTTATTGATTTTGACAGGTTGCTTTGACAATTGTACACAAATCGGACAGACTCACACTTAAGGACAAATAGGTCATCATTATACTCACAACCCACATCTTGAATTGCGTTAACGAACACAACCTTGTCAACCCCCTAGAGGGCACCCGTGTTTTTGTCGTTTCCAAGCGCGTACTCAAAGTTGGATTTCTCGTCCTCTAAGCAAATGGTCTATGGCAATTATATGGTGAGTGTTTTGGGGGCAGATCTTCCCTCCCCTTGCACCGTAAGTATGACAATGTATGGATACTGACTCGGCGAGATACTACTCTATGGTTCGTAGATAGGGCTTCCATGCGGTGTGGCAATTGATAAACTCCCTCAGGAGACCTCTCAATCTTTAGAACAAAGATTTTGGGGATGGTTATCTTTTTCACTACCGTCAAGTTGGAATTTCATCAACAACTTGCATTTTTATTATAGTGGGTTGGAATCCTTGGCTTTAGGCATTCCCACTTAGGTCGTTCCCGTAGGGTGAGTATTTTTCCCACTACGACAGGCCTTCTAAAGGATTTAATGAAACATAAATAGCATGAAGTAAAAGTGAATCTGGTGCTTTGGTCACCCAGTTGAAGGGAGAGCATAAGCCTAATCACCACAAGCATAGCTTATAAGTTGTTCTATTTTAAGCCCAAAAAGAAATTTTCTAATCTATGTGAAGATGTTGCTTCACATAAATCATGTTGTTCTTTTTAATTTATACTGTAAAAATGTGATGACTATCCTAGGATTGATAAATTTGCTTTTAAGAAAACAAAAAGTGGCTACCCTAGGATTGATACATTTTAGAAACCAAGAAGTGACTATCCTAGGATTGATAAATTTTAGAAAACCAGAAGTGACTATCCTAGGATTGATAATTTTTAGCCCAACTGTGAAAAAAATTAAAATCTGGCCACGGCCGCTTTGGATCCAGACTGATTTTACAAAAGCGTTGGAACAGTCCACCGAAGCACTATAACTTTTACCTGAGGCGCTATAACACGAAAACGCCAAAACAGGACATCGAAGCGCCAAATTTTTCCACGGAAGCACTAAATCACCGATGCATTGAAACAGGTCATGGAAGCGCTAAAGTTGAAAATGCTGAAATTTTTGACGGATGTGTCGTAGTAACATGGAAGCATCGAAACAGATCACAAAAGCGATGTAGTTTTCCACGGAAGCACTATAGTATTTGACGAAAGCGCTAAAACAAAACACGCCGAGAACCTGCATGACACTTTCCAGAAAAAATTGATAAAATTGGGGTTAATGCCCCACGGTGGGCGCCAAATTGTAAGTGTGAATAAGATGTAAAGCACAAAGACACTTCTTAATATAACATTATATCAAAGAAAAAGCCAAATGAATCAATTCAAAGCAATAATCTATTGAAAGCATCATATTTCTCTCTATCTCCAAAGATTTATTAAATCATTGTGGCTCTCAGATCGTGTGAGCACTATGATTGTTAAAATGACAATTTAGAGAACGAGAAGGATGTTGATAATATGTATATGAATAAATGAAACTAATGCAATATGAATTGACATGAAAATTGATAAATGCAGCTACAGGAGGCAACCATGATATGAAAACTTGAATGCTTGATGCTGGATGAAATTCTACAGAGTAAACTTGATAACCTGGGATCTTTTTTTTGGTTCAATGAGGCTTTATTTATAGATTTCTTGGCTGTAGAAATGCACAGGGATGACAAAGAGAGGCTTGGATTCAATCTGGAGGATTGAATGGTGAAAGATGGAGGAGATTGAGAGAATTTTGGTGATTGTCTCTACCCATGAAAACACCAGGCAAGAGAAGAGGAAAGATTAATGGAAGAGGATTGAAAGAAGAATTTAGAATTTGTCTCCAAAACTTTCCGTGAAGTTTCAAAGCATTAATTTTGACATAATTTAGACATAAATTAGACATAGGATATCTAATTCATTTTTGAGGAAATATAGATGGAATATTATTTATGCTTTTATTAAAATATTTTGATTTATTTAGCAAAAGAGGGATAAATAATTTAATAAAACGAACTATAGAAGTTGTTTATTAAATTAAATAGAAGAATATGGCAATTAATCAATAAAGTGTTTAATTTTTATTTAATTAATTTAAGATTGATGTGATAGAATAAAATAGGGATTTGATAATTAAATCAAACAAAGTATTTAATTTTGTTTATTTAATTAAGATGAATTTAAATGTGAATGTGAACGTGAACTATATAAATAAATATTTCTATTTATTCAAATAGTAGAGGAATTTAGGATAATCAATTAAATAATTTATATTTAATTAATCGGATGCTCCAGACCAATTTTAGGTGTATACAATTAGTGTTCAAGGAATGATCTATATGACAGATGTATTGATGTGATGTTTTATGCTATTGAACCTCGTTAGGTGATTATGGTGTTCTTTGGATATACATACATTGAGCGGGTATCCTTGACATGTGTTGAATGGTTACAGGTACAAGGTTATTTCTCCACCTGGCTACACATGTCTTAGTTATTACCCAATAGTAGTTAATTCAAATATGTCGCATTGGGATTCCTTATTAATTCCTCAATCATACTCAAATCGAGTACGGTATGTGTCATGTATGAACCTATGCAAACCTAGATCTAAGTTAGGAGTTATTCTAGAATCTTTATGTGTTGTAAATGACCAGTGAAAGTATAACTTGATTAATGGTTAGGAAAACAAATTATTCTTATATTGATTATTAAAAAAAATTATGTGTCTCGAGAAATGGTAAAAATTGAATGAAAGTAGAAATGAAGTTAAGCTATTATTTAATTATATTGCAAAAATTTAGTGGGTTGGGAATTGTTGGTTATGTTTGATTTAAATATCCCATTGAATTTGAAATTCCATAAATTTAAATGAATATATGCTTATATGGATTTAAATCATGAATTTAAATGATATATGTTATTTAGAAATTAATTAATGTGTTTATTTGGGTTTTGAGGAAAATGGGAATTAAGGAAGCAGGAAATAAATTCTATATCATTTTAATTTGAAATTGGGAAAAGGGTAAATAGGGAAAAGCACTTCATTTTCATTTATGTTTTAATTGTGGAGAAAATTTTAGAGAGAAAAATCCTCTTTTGGGCAATTTAATATTTTGTTGATTGGGAGTGAATTTGGTGGTGGAATTTGGCGATGTCATATTTGTTGGGTTAGGAATCAGTAGGGAATTGTGCTTGCCGATTCTTGAGAGCCTTTGTTTAGCATGTGTGACATACACTTGATTTCAAATTTTGAAGGAAATTGAGATATTTTTCTTGTTTTAATTAATGAGTAATTTATTCCAATTTTGTTTATAGGAATAAATCTAGGGGAGTATAGAGTCCTCACAACATTTATCAATTCATGATTTAGCATGTTTAAATGGTTGTTTCATTTTTTTAAATTTTTTTTCCAAAATATGGGGTTATAATACCCAATTTTTTGTGAATTATGAAAATGGATGTTTTGTGGCTTAAAAAGGGGTATTCCAGACACTTTTTCTACCAAAGGGCATCTTTAGATTTTATTTTTTTGAAACTTCAAATTTTAAAGAAATTTTAACGGGGTTTCAAGAAATTTTCTTGGTTTTTAGTGTATTGAAAAATGAGAAAATTTGAATATTTTGAATGAAATATGATGAATTTGTATGTTTTAACAAAAGTTTACTTCATGAAATATTGAAATAGTGCTTGTAGAAACTTGTTAGAAATTTCTGATGAAATTGAATTTTGTGCATTATTTTTTGTGCCACTCATTGGTGAGTGTGAAGAGCCTAGGAATAAGGTACTAGAGGAGGTATGGGAGTGGATCCTAATGTGTCCCTGGCCCAAAGTGGCAAGTATTTTTATCAAAGGTGGGGAGTCATCTAATCGAGTGATAATTAATGAAATGTGAGTAATAAATTAACTAAGATAATGAATGGCCCTTTCATACCTTGAGCGCTTGTAAAGGCGAATGATATTTGGAAAGACATGCTAGCTTGGGGATCTTGGGTCTTGTAAGGTCAAGTAATCTCTTTTGTATGAGAAAGGAACTAGATTTTGTATGTGCCATATTGGTGTTGTGATGACACTCCCTACTAGTTCTCTAGCATCTAACCCTAGTGTCTTGTATGTGTAATCTACCATTGGTGAGTTTTCCCAATGATGATCCTTGTGATACCCTACTAGTGATTTACCCCACAATTTTTATATGATGTGGAATTTATGATTTGGACCAAAATGGATTGTGATGTGATATTGGTGAGTTCACCCAATGTGGATTGTGTTATACCATAGTGATTGTACCAATTGATGACTTGTATTGGATCCATCTTGAGATTTTGGTTGAATTTATTACATGATGTGTATGTTGAGTGTAGTATCCTTTAATCAGGTTGATAACTAGGAACATAAATTACTCTACTAAGAGATTAGGCATCACATCTGGCAGTCATAATCTACTAAAGGACATCATTTGATTATCAACCAAGGGACATTAGACTTGAAATGGGTCTGCAAAGTATATGCACTAACCACCTATTTCAGACATGTATTATCTATTAAAAATACTATGCTAGAATTGGAATTGCTGGAAACAAATTCTAACTAACTAAATTTTCTCAAGATGAAAATTAAATCCAGTTTTAAAGACAGGAAGTATTCTGTCCCTAGTGGTTGTAGGAACAGTTGACAGCTCTATAATTCTGTCAACTGCAGGAACAATCACACTGAAGTTCTATGAAATGAAGTGCAACTATTCTAATTGCAAAAATAAAAAGATAGACAACTCCCTAAGTGGGCCTCCTTAGGTAGTGTCAAAGATACACAATAGATTAGACTGTAAATTCCATGAATGCTTTTCTTGAGTTGAAACTATCAAGTACATGGCTCACAATTCTTGCAACTATATTTTTGAAAAACTAAAGCTTATTACAACAACAATCTTCCAGCCCTTTCTCTGAAGGAGAATGGGCTATTTATTCAAATCTGAACCTAACGACTAACTAACCTTTCCCTCATAAAATGGGAAGTCTTTATTACATCATGATCAACCTAATGAAGAAGTAGATAGAAAAAGGAAGGACTGAGTCAAATCAGTTTGAAGATGTAAAACACCACCATCCTAGATTTATGTGCCATCAAGATGCCTTTGTTGATTCTTGGAATGCTTCCCTTGCATGGCGGAAGACTCAAAGTTGTTTCCTTATTCTTTGTTGTTGAATTGGTCCTCTTTGAATCAGTCTTTCAACAATCTAGTGGAGGCTAAATCTTCTCCTTAAGACTTGGTACCTGCAAATAACTAATAGCTATACCTGTGGCAAAGGATCAACTCAACACATTTAACTCATTAAGATGATCCATCATCCCATTCATTCATTCATTAGGTATTAGTTTGGAACAAACAATATTTCAGATTAGGAGATTCTTAGCTGCAAGATTAGGAGATTCTTCTGTTTGCTTCCTCTTAATAGATTTAGGAGGAGGTGTAGGGGTCTTTCGCTGGGGTATTACCATTGGTGACTTTCCCTTTTTATATTTAGAGGAAGTCCCCGGGTTAAAAACACGGGTTTGCACTGGCCCTTTGAGAAATCTTTCAGAAAGAGGCACCTCATCTTGTGAGTCAGATGATTCAAGAATAGGAGATG
Organism: Sequoiadendron giganteum; assembly: GCA_007115665.2. Classification (NCBI taxonomy): domain Eukaryota; kingdom Viridiplantae; phylum Streptophyta; class Pinopsida; order Cupressales; family Cupressaceae; genus Sequoiadendron; species Sequoiadendron giganteum. The sequence continues at coordinate 161,160,725 of CM021109.1, forward strand.
CGACAGCAGAGGCCTCAACTTTTGACTGAGAGATTCGTTGTTTAAAGGTGAGAGGCTGACCCCTGGGTCTGACATTTTGAACCCTTGGATTAAAATTAACAACAAACTCCTCCCAGGTCATTGGTGAGACATCCCTAACGGATTTTTCAATAAGCAATTTGATGAGGCAATGGTGGGAGATAGAATTAATTCTTCCCTTTTTTAATTCGGTAGCACTATTAGAGAGAAAATTATACAGGAAGTCTGGAATGTTCATTAATAACCCATGACACAAATGAGATAATAGCTTAAAATGATGAGAATGCAAAACAAAAAACCGACCTTCACATGTCAGATATTTGATTATATAACCTGCCTGTGGAATCCAGTCCTGCGGCAAACTCATACGTTGGGTTCCTTGTTTATCCACATGTAGAGGAGGATCACCAGGTTGAGTAAACTCTGCCCTAGCACTCCGTGCATCTCTTCCTTGAGAAAATAGTTCACTAGCTTGGGGTAACCCTGTTATCTCTACAATTTTATTTACTTAAGCATCAATTGTTACTCCCTTGACCTTAGCCTTTCCATTATGAAATGTCCTTGTGAACTCCTCAGCAATGTCTTCATCAAACTTTTCAAGTTTGACAAAATAGTTGAGCCACCCGTACTATCTAAATGGCGGCAAATGCAGTACATCCTGCAATAAGACATTGTGGTCTATTGGCTCATGCCTAATGGGCTGACCTCCCATTTTTACGCTTGTCTTTGCAACTTAACTCTTCAGGCAAAAATTCTGCCTTGTTATTTCAATTTCTTGCCCAAATTTAACTTCCTGCAACTCAAACCAACTTCTCTACTCTCCCCTCAACCTAAACTTTTGAACTTCTTTCAAAAGATGCAAAAAATTGAAGGAAGAATTTCAAACATCTTAACTCAAAGTTGTGACATAAAAAGATTGGCAGGCAGGAGCGAAAGACATACTTGGTTATAATTGTAGGAAGTAAAGGAGGTTTGGTCATTTATTGCAAATTTTCAAAAATCTGGAGTTTAAGCCGAAAGAATAGTGAAATGTGATGTGACAAGGCTTTGTGGAGGTAGAAAGTAATGATGTGGCTATTAGTTATGAATTGGGAAAGATGCACAAACGTGCGAAAAAGACCGAAGAATATTGCAGCCATACAGAAAATTTGTTTGCCTTACTAAAGACCTAATTAAACGTAATAAATGAAATAACTAATCAATCTTTGAGTTAAGTGTAGCTTATCTAAAATGATGCACTGCAAGAGTTTGATGTGACTCCAACTTCTTTATTGCAAAAGGTGATCTTTAGAAACGTGGATATGGTGATGTGTGACAAGTGGATGAGGTGGCAGAAGAAGAGATGATATGGATAGCAGATGGAATGGGGATCCACGAGGATGACCCCTTTATTATGATTTTTATATGCACTTTCATGCATGGCTTAGGGAATCGAGCTGAGACTCAACCCCTTCGGCTGCAGGATCAATAGATTCCTGCTCTAGTTGAAATTGCTTCAGGAACTCTTCCTTATCAATGGACTTTTGGTAAAGCTTCAGTCAATGCCCATTGACCAATAATTTGAACTTGACATCATCAATTGTGCTCAACTGTACTGCACCATTATCAAATACCTCTGCTATTTTGTATGGTCCCAACCATCTGGTCTGCAATTTCCCTTGACCATCCTTGTATCTTGAATCATAGAGTAGAGCCCAATCTCCTGCCCTGAATTTCTTCTCCTTGATGTACTTATCATGCCATCTGATTCTCTTATTTTGTATTATTTCAGTATGTTGTAGGGAACTCTTCCTAAGCTCATCTAAGGCATTGAGTTGCATGATTCTTTCTCTCTGTGTAGTTGTTAACTCCATATTTAATTCCAAAGTTGTGCAGAGAGTTTTGTGTTCAAACTCTATTGGCATCACAACTTTCTTACCATATACCATTTCAAAAGGAGTAAAACCTGTTGTAGTCTTCCATGTAGTTCCTCTATATCCCTGTTAGTAATTTCCACCTGGCCATTAGCCTGAGGAT